>SOMO01001466.1:7880-21199 GCA_028128575.1 Paedocypris carbunculus
TGAAGAGTCTTTCACTGGTCTCCGCTGGAGAGGACAGGTAAGTGCAAGTCTTCCGAACGTGTGCACACAAGCCCACGGCGCCAACACACACACACACACACACACACACACACACACACACACACACACACACACACACCAGCTGCACGGCTCCAAAGGCGCCGCGGCCGATCAGCTTGACTCTGTCGAAGTCGTCCAGCTTGACCTGGAGGTCGCGGAGCTGCCCCACGGCCTTCTCATCTGCACACACGCACACACACACACACTCAGCGCTGGAGCTCCACAGCAGCAGACGTGTGACGCGCCCTACATCGCCTCAGGAAGGCATCGATGTTCTTGTTCTTCCTCAGCGCCGGATGGTTGAGGTCCAGGGCCAGTGCGGTGATGGAGTCCTGAGGAGAGGAGAACACACACACACACACACACACACACCACTGTGAGAGTGAAGGTTCTTGATCAAGAGACGCACCACCGCATGACATGGACATCACGTCTCAGGCTGCCCACTGCTCCGGGTGTGTGTGTGTGTCACTTAAATGCAGAGCACAATTTATATACTGCCCCTTGTGGCCAAAGAGATAAACTCACGCAATTTAATTTTAAGCTAAAGTGTTACTGTATTTCCCTTACGCTTCTCTTATCTCTCCTATTATGTCCAAGTCAAAATTGAGCCGTCTTCAAAGTTTAAAGTAATTTCAAAAAATACTTACAACTATTTAGAAGTTTATTTCACTTTGAAACATATGCTCAGCTTACTTGTTGCAATTTGTCACCAATTTGTCACCATTTTTACGTATTTGTAACACCACGCTACACGTTTATGTTACAAAGATACTGTTCGGGTCAAATTGACCCGTGTTAAACGTTTAGAAATAAAAAAAATAAATAACAATATTGCTANTGTGTGTGTTTGTGCTGGTCCCTCACCAGTAAACTCTCGAGGTTGAGAGCCGAGCGCTGGTCCTGGATCAGACACTCCAGCTTCCTCACTTTGCTCTCCAGTCTCTTTCCCGCGCCCGACATGCTGGAGGTTCTGTGAGGAGGAAGAGGAGGAGAAGAAGAAGAAGAAGAAGAAGAACTCTTCCGAGAGCGGCAGCTTCAGACGCGCGTTTCATTCACGGCGCCGCGTTTCCGGATGAACGAGCGTGTGTGTGTGTGTGCGCGCGCCCGCCTCGTGCTCGTGCCCGCNGAGCGCGTGTGTGTGTGCGCGCGCGCCCGCCTCGTGCTCGTGCCCGCAGCTTGAACTCAAAGGTCGCGAGCGCGAGGACCCACGCGCAAACTAACACACACACACACACTCGCGCGAACGCAACGTCACAGAAATCACGTCAATCCACGCCTGTGCGTGCGCGTGCCCGCGGATTCCTCGTCTCTTATCTCAGTCGTCGCTTTTACCGCCCGCGCGTCATTATCTAAACACGACTGGGTAATTATAGCAGGTTACGCGTTTGTGCGTCACGTGACTCTATTGTAATATTACATCTCTTTTAAAAACACACTTTTTCTCCTTGGCGTTTTAACCCGGTACGAGTTGTTGACTTTGATTGACTTTTACTGTCTTACCTTTGTTTTATATCTTACTTACTTTACTTACTTACTTTGTTTATCTGTTTTAGAACTCATTGTTGTAATAAGTTTGTACAGCTCTTTGGCCAATTCAGATCGATAAATAAAGTTGAGTTGTAATGTTTTACGCGTATGTGCGTTCATCAGTGCGCATTACCACCGTTTGATGTCAATAAAACCACTTTTACACGAAAACTAACAAACAAACAAACAATAAATGTCATTTACATAACGTCACGTCAACACATTTAATGTATTAAACTAGGACTCGTGCCCTTCCAGCCAATGAAAAATAACGTAGGCTATGCTGGTCACGTGCCAAATAATTGTTGAGCCTAAAAAACGAAAGGCAATTATATATTAAAAAAGAAAAACACACGTGGCTTTCTCAACCACACATGATTGACGGCAGCAATAAAAAGGTATTTAAAACAACATCCCGAGGGAGAGACGGGACACGCGGACTCGCCCGGCGGTGCGACGGCGACACCTTGTGGCCAAATTGAGGAACAACAGTCCGCGCTTCCGGGTGTTTGCTATGACAACGCATCAACACGCGCTGATTGGCCGGTGGACCGCATCGACGCCAGGAAAGTCACTCGAGTGAAACACGCTCACCTTCGCGTTGGTGTGTACGGTGACACGTCGATCTGCTGGTTTGCAGAAGAACAGGAAGAAATGTCAGCCACCGTTCCGTTAGTGGACGAGCTCCTGGAAGACGAGGCGGAGAAGAACGTTCTGCTCTCCAAACCCACGTCGTTCCTCGTCATTGGAAAACCAGTAAGTGTCCAACCATCGTTCTGGACTTGGAATGGACAACATCTCGTCATGTTGGCTATCTCATCTCCTTTCAGGGTGTCGGCAAATCGACCCTAGCCAAGAAACTAGCCACCTCGTGGAACTGCGTCCTCATTGACGGTAAGTCCAGCCCGTCACGTGACCTCTCGTGACCCGTGTAACGTACGAACGCTCTCAGATGTGGAGCTCCTCAGCGTGAACATGGAGAAGAAGACGGCGGTGGGCGAGCAGGTGGGCGAGAGGTTCCGGGCAGCCTCAGCAGCTTCTCACGCGGCGTGTCTCTCAGCTCTCGCAGATGCTGACTCGAGGCCTGGCCGTTCCAGAAGACGTGATGGTCCGGCTGATCCTGGAGCGCCTCCGCTCACCAGACGTGGAACACTACGGTAGGCGGGGCCGGCCCAAGCCTTCAGGGGCCCTAGGCAGAATTTGCCCCTTGCTAACTGGACAAAGCACATAACAATAACAATAATATTAATAACAATAATACAATAATTATATTTACAATAAATATAGTGTTATTATTATTATTATTATTGTTATTATTATTACAACAACAACAACAGTGGAGTGAAGTCTGAAGGTGTTTTTTAAGACAAAAGCAGCTTATAACAGCCGAGTCTGCACCTTTTTAGACCCACAAGATTATCACCTACAGTCCAGAAAAGACGTGTTCAGTTCTTTTAGTTCATTCTTCCGCTTGTTGTTTTTTCATGGAATAATGGATTTCAATACTAATATGATATTTATTGAAATATTGTGCATGCACAGTTGAGGACAAAATTATTACCCCCCTCTACAAAATGGTTATTGTTTTAAAGGATTTGCAAAACTGCTTTTAATCAGAGAAAAACAATAAAATGTAAACAGCTTCATTAGACATTTAACTGTCTGAAAAACGGATTTGCTTTGTTTTAAAGCAGATTTTTGCAGAAACCTAAACGCAGAACCGAATTTACTGTCCCTAGCGGAACCAACTCATGTAATTCCAAGTATTTTTGGCATTTTTTTGCATATTAATTAATAAATGAATATTGTATTGGTTTAATTTAACATTGTATTAATTATTTTGATCGAATTATGACAGTATTCAGTCAAAGAACAATCATAGACTAAGATAACAATTATTTTAGTTGTAAATTGTTTAATCTCAAGCAAACGTGAAAAATGCAAGCTAATGAAAGCAGCGTTTTCATTAGCTTGTGAGGAAAGAGCTCAGAAACAGAACAACACACTCTTAAAAAAACTGTAATCTCTCTCTCGCTCTCTCTCTCTCTCTCTCTCGATCTCTCGAGAACGTCGTCGCTTTAACTGTTTCGAACGACCGCAAAGGCTTTTCTAACTCATCAGACGCGCAGCAGATGGATTGTACCACTTTGTATGACAGGAGGGGTGTCGAATGCTCGGAAAAGCGGTGTTTATGATGCTCGCGCGCTCCTAAAAGCTTTCTAACTTTCGCCCGCTTAAAGACATCCTGCATATAGAATATTATTTAAAATGAAAAAATCTCTGATATAATTAATGTACTTTTGGGGGCCCCCTGGTTCACGCGGAGCCCCACGCAAGAGCGTAGTCCGCGTATGCCTCGAGCCGGCAGGTCGGTAGGTCAGGGTCAGCTGTGAGTGTGTGTGTGTGTGTGTGTGTGTGTGTGTGTAGGGTACGTGCTGGCCTGTCTGCCCTCCGTCTCAGAGGAGCACATGAAGATTCAGGAGCAGATCGACATGATCAAACACCTCACCACGCCGCCACACTTCATCATCAACATCAAGGTGTTTGTGGTCTGAGCGGCTGGTGGTGATGATGACCTGTGACGCGGCGTCCGCTCCTGTGAAGTTTGCAGACAAGGACCTGATCAGCCGACTGTCGGGCCAGCGGCAGCATCCTGAGACGGGACGGGTGTTTAGTGAGGAGGACTGGACCAAGACGGGTCAGGCCCGCAGGACCCTGGTGGAGGAGGATCAGGAGGAGTCGGACGGCGAGGAAGAAGTAACTTCTGCGTGTGTGTGTGACAGCAGTGTGTATTGTGTGTCACTGTTGCAAAGAAACACAGTGTTTGATCTTTCTGACTCTTTTTAGCTTTATTTTATTTTATTAATAATTTTTTATAAATCATTTTTATTATTTTATTTTGTCTGAAGGGTCAAATTGAGCCGGACATTATCATTGTAACACAAACATGTAGCGGACGTTACACGTATCTCAACTGAAACATTTAGTGTTTATATGTAGATTACACTAACAAGCAGGAAAAGTTTCAAAGTGAAAAATACTTTTAAGTGTTTTTTTTTTTTTTTTAAACGTTTATAATTTGACCCGAACAGTATATTTGTAACATAAACATGTAGCGTGGTGTTACAAATACATCAACTGAATTGTTATATTGTGTATATGATAATTACACCAAATAAGTCAAGCAGGAGAAAAAGTTTCAAAGTGAAAAAAAACATTCACAACTTTTGGTATATTTAAAAAATTTGACCCGAACATAATAGGAGGGTTAATAAAGTTATTAAAAAACAGTGCTTTTCTTTAAAAAAATAAGGACATTTCAAAGTGACCGCAAACATTTCAACGGTGGTGTACACTTTATATAAATGATATTAAAACGTATATAAATATAAAAACATATAAATATAAAAATTTTGTGGCAAGAAATGTAACTCTGTTTTCCGTTTTTCAGTACTATTGTGGTAAAAAAAAAAAAAAGTAAGTCCCGTGAATTTACATGGATCTTACATGGATACAATGTAAAAAATAAAAATCGTAAGTAAACTTAAATAATTTACTAAAAATAGTCAGAAGGCGTCAGAACATTTGTTGTATTGATGTAAAAAATGTGTATTCAGAAAAATCTTTGTGTTTTCCAGAAGGAAGAGACGGAGCTGGACAAAGACACGATAGCAATGCTGGTGAGGAACCAAGAGAACCGTCCCGAGCTGGTCAGCTGGAGGATTCAGCTCTACAAGAGGACCATGCTGAAGCCCCTGGAGGTGAAGACCACCACACACACACACACACACACACACACACACACCCCCACACACACGCTGTGCAGGACTACATGGAGGACCACAACCCCTCGTACCTGTTCGAGCTGGACGGGAACATGGAGCCGGACGTGCTGTTTGAGGTGTGTGTGTGTGTGTGTGTGAGGTCACAGGGGAAGATCTGAAGCGTCCTGCTCTCCTCAGGCGCTGATGTCCTGTCTGGAGCTGATGTCAGTGCCGCGCGCCGCTGTTCCTGTGCACCTGCAGCTGGACCCTTCAGAACTGGAGGGCAGCGCGGTCAGGACACGCACACTTACACACACACACACACACACACACACTCACGTGTCTTCTCGGGCTGGGGGCAGGAGATCTTCGACACGCTGTCCACCTGTAAGACCCCCGTGCAGGGCTTCCGCTGGGGCTTGAGCCGCTGGTCCTCCTCCTGTCCCGTGGCTCTGAGCGAGGGCTGGACGCTGGAGGGCCGGCCGGAGTTCGCCGCTGGGTGAGTGAGGCACTCTGACCACACCCTGACCTCACTCTGACCACACCCTGACCTCACTCTGACCACACCCTAAACAAACTCTGACCACACCCTGACCACACCCTGACCGCACCCTGACCACACCCTGACCGCACCCTGGCCACACCCTGACCACACCCTGACCACACCCTGACCGCACCCTGACCACACCCTGGCCACACCCTGACCACAACCTGAACACACCCTGAACACACCCTGAACACACCCTGATTGAACACACCCTGACACACTCTTCTCCCCGGCAGCTTCATGAACAGGCTCTACCTCATGTCTTCTGAGGAGGCCCTGCAGAGCTTCCTGCTGAACCCACGGCGCTTCCTGCTGCCGCCGCTGCCGCACGTGCTGTGCCGGGTGTCTGTGGTGGGGCCGCCCCGCTCGGGGAAGAGCACGGTGTGCGCCCTGCTGGCCCAGCGCTGCGGGGTGGTGCTGGTGGAGGTGGAGAAGCTGCTGGAGCGCGCCAGGCTGAAGCCGCTGGCCAGAGTCCGTCACGAGGCCACGGTCACGGCCCTGGAGAAGATCCGGTCCATGACGGAGGAAACCTCAGGTCAGAAGGTCATTCACACCATGAGATTCAGTCCATGAGTTTTTCACACTGTGATTGGCTGGGCACCTACCTGGGGGCGTGTCCGGGATTTGGTTTTCGTGACTTGATTTCTAAACAAAATAGCCTCCAGATTACAACAGCAGCATGATTATTATATTGACATTATTATTATTATTATTATTACTATTATTAATACGAGTCAAATGATTTGAAGTCTATTTCAACGAAAGCCTACAAAACTAATGTCGTTTCCTTCCTATTATGTTTGGGTGAAAATTACCCTGTTAAAACTTTAAAAATAAAACAAAATACTTCCGCTGTCTTTGAAACTTCTCCTGCTTGTCCTAATTAGTGTAATCTACATAAAAACACACAATGTTTCAGTTGAGATATTAGTAACGCCCGCTACACTTTGCTACAAATATAATGCTCGAGTCAATTTGACCCTTCAGACGAAAGGAAGCTACAAAGAGTCCGAATAAAATGTTTCTTTGCAAAAACCAGACGTAATACACCGCTGTCTCTCTCTCACACACACACACACACACACACATACACACACACACACACAGTATCTTTGTAATAGTTACATATACGTGAACTGAATCATATTGTATTTTATATGATGATTACACCAAATAAGACAAGCAGGAGAAGTTTCAAAGCGAAAAAATGCTTATTTTTTCAAATACTAAGATACTTTTCAGATATCTTTCTTCAGACAATACTAGGATACCCAGTGCAGTAGTAAAGTCTGTACCGTGGTGTCTCCAGAGCTGGAGGTGACTGAAGACCACCCTGATGTCCAAGCCCTGGTGGAAGAAGCCATGAAGGAGGCAGAAGAATCTGAAGCTCCGGCGTCTGCAGAGATGATCCTGGAGACTCTGGTGGAGCACGTGAAGGCCGTGAGTGACGTGTCACGTGACCCTCAGCCATCTCCAGCGCTGATGATCCTCACGTTTGCACAGATTGAGAACGAAGATCCCAAAGTTAAAAGAGGCTGGATCCTGGACAACATCTCAGACCCACAGCGGATCAAATACGGAGACGTACATGCGGCTGTAAACCCAGAGTTTCTCTTCTGCTTACAAGAGGACAACGAGAATGGTGAGTTGGTCTCATAAGCAGGCGTGGTTTAGATCCGGCAGCGATGACACTCTACGTTCTTCAGAAGCACTGATACTCAAAAAACAAGACCCACACTAAAAGTCACGGAGAGTTTGGTGCTCACACGAACATCTGTGGAACCACGTGGTCTCTTGCAGGACGGACGATATTAAGCAGGATGTACAAGCGTCATAAAGAAGCTCAACTCCAGGAAAGGAACCGGCAGCCGTCTGAAGACCAGGACAGGTAACGTTCCTCGCCTCGTGATCTCCAACACCAGTCCAAGTGCCTGAGAGACTCACGTCTGGTTCTTCCCGCAGGACACCTGCAGACGACGCCAATGGCGAGAACCACTCAGGTCCAGCTCTTCATATCTCACACCTTTAACCACAGTAGAAGTTATGACCTTCTCCAGGTCACATGATCTGTTACACATCAGATGCGGAGTAGCCAGTCAGAGCGTCTTGACTTCACTAGCTTTAGTGTGTGTGTGTGTGTGTGTGTGTGTGTGCAGAGCTGTGGGAGGAGAGCGCAGAGGTCGTGGAGTTCTCCTCACAGATCCAGCAGGCCATGATGGAGGTGAGAAGCTTCCTGTCCGACTCCTCCAGCTCCGCCGCTCTGGACATCACCAACAGAAGCCCTGAAGACCTTCTGGAGGAAATGATCCGCCATCTGCAGAGTACGTGTGGTGGAGCTCCTCCGTCTCCATGTCCCGAGACTCACGGCACTTCACCTTCCAGAGCCCTTCAAACACACGGCCAGAGTGATGTCTTCCTCAGAGCTGGAGGAAGAGGACAAGCTCGCCGAGGTGCCGGACGACGGCGAGAACGAGGAAGAGGAGGAGGAGGAGGAGGAGGAAGCGGAGGTCGCAGAAATGCTCTCCATATCTCACGTGGCTTTCCTTCACGCTGACCTTGACGCGTGGCTTTCCTCTGGTGGTCCAGAAGGAGGTGAAGAGGCAGATGGGCGACACGAAGCATTTCTGCCCGGTGGTCCTGATGGAGATGGACACGCTGCAGCCGTGTCAGGAGGAGTACGCTGCCAAATACAGAGAGAAGATCTACTATTTCTCCAGCGCCGAAGCGCAAGAAAAGTTCCTCGGGGATCCGGAGCTTTACGTCTCTGGCACGAAGCTGCTTCAGGTACGTCCAGTGTCTCCAACACAGGCCCGACCTGAATCAGTCATCTGCTCCGCCTCCAGCCGCCCGCGCTCAGGGTCTTCATGGTGGGAGTGAGGGGCTCGGGGAAGACCAGCCATGGGAAGTGGCTGGCGGAGAAGCTGGGCGTCTTCCACATCCAGTACCGGGAGTGGCTGCAGCAGATGATCATGAAGAAGACGCAGAAGCGCGTGGCCTGCTCGGACGACCCAGAAACCACCGAGGAGAACGCAGACGAGCTGCAGGAGCTTCTGGAAACGGTGCAGCTCTCCGAGCCCGACGATCACCAGATGATCCGACTGAGCCAATCTAAGTCCAAAGTGAGGAAGAACCGGCCCCGAGTTCCACAGCTCTCCACATCTCATGCCGCACGGCTGTGTTGCAGGAGGAACCTGTTCTAACCAACGACGAGAAGGCCATCAAGGTGCACCTACAGGACGGAGATCCGCTTCCTCCAGAGATCATCCACGCCGTTCTGCTACGCTGGTGGAACGAGGAACCGTACAAGTGAGCGGAGAACATCACCGACAAACAGCGTGAAACCTCACATCTTCTGCCTCACAGGTCCCAAGGGTTCATCCTGGAGGGATTCCCACAAAACCAAGAGGAGGTTTCCTTCCTGGTGGAGCATCACCTGATCCCGGACGCGGTGGTGGTGATGTCACTGGAGGAGGCTGACGTGATGCGGCGTCTTCTGCCCGCCAGACTCACGCACTGGAGAGAGAGACGAGACCTGAAGCGCGAGCAGCTCCGGCAGCTGGACCACGTGCGCCGCACGCTACGAGTGAGAGCCCGCCACGCCCGCCACGCCCCCTACGGCCTCACGCCACTAAGCCGCCGCCCTCTCTCCGCCCACAGGAGCTGGGCATCACGGAGCGCAGAGCTGAACTCATGGCTGAACTTGAAGAGAAAAGAAACGCTTCTCCCAAGGTGAGTGGAACCTGTAGCCCCGCCCCCCTCATCCAGCCCCGCCCCCAGCCCTCACCGGACCCCGGGCTTGCGTTCAGGAGGACGGAGATCAGGAAGAGGAGGCGCGAGAAGCAGAAGTGAACGAAGAGGAGGAGATGGAGGCCAAGCTGCTGGAAGAGTTTCCTCCGGTGGAAACCGTAGAGCCGAACGAAGAGTCTGAGACGGGAGCGGCAGAACGTCTGGAGATGGAGATCAGCCAGAGGTTTGAGTCGGACAACGGCAGTCTCGGCGCCGTCACCGTAAGGACACGCTACGACAGGATGGAGATCCTGGGTCAAATTGACCCACGGACATCATTGATGTTCCTCCTAAAGGAACGTAACAGGAGGGTTCAAGTGCGTTTGTGTGCTAGGAGCTGCTGTCTGAAAAAGACGTCCCGCAACTGAGCGTGGACGCCGGACGATCTCCTCGGGTGGTGAGATACCAGCTCCTGAAGAGCATCAAGCCTCTGCTGGAGAACAGAGAGTCCTTGTTTCACCGCTGTCGGCCAATCAGCTGCAGCCTCGCCCGGAAACTCCTGGTCAGCGCCGTCAAGCAGCCCAGTGCTTTCGGATGCTGGGACCCTGTGAAGGTGAGAGCGGCCAGGGTGTGGTCAGGGTGTGGTCAGAGTGAGGTCAGGGTGTGTTCAGAGTGTGGTCAGAGTGTGTTCAGAGTGTGTTCAGGGTGTGGTCAGGGTGTGTTCAGGGTGTGGTCATGGCGGGGTCAGGGTGCGGTCAGGGTGGGGTCAGGGTGTGGTCAGGGTGCGGTCAGGGTGTGGTCAGAGTGANCTTTTAAACCGACTCCTTTTTTTCCCCAAATGTTTTGAACTCATATAAAGACTGGACATTTCTCTTTTTAAAGACTTTTTCCGTTGGTCTCGGACCAAGAAAAGCGCTCTAGAAATGAACTTGTGTTGTGTCCAGTACGCAGACGGAAACCTGATCCAGTCGTCGCAGGTTCCCTTCAACCACTCGTTCCCCGTCATCCTGCATCAGTTCATCTACTTCTTCGCCTCGGAGGCCACACGCAACACCTTCACGCTCAACCCCATCAAGTTCATCCGCCAACAGAAGCCAAACCCTCCGCTGCCCATCAGGCTGGCGCTCATCGGCCCACCCAAGTCTGGCAAAAGCACAGGTCAGAGGTCACAGTCCGGCATCACGTCAGGCATCACGTGACGGTGTGTGTGTGTGTGTGTGTGTGTGNCTCGGAGGCCACACGCAACACCTTCACGCTCAACCCCATCAAGTTCATCCGCCAACAGAAGCCAAACCCTCCGCTGCCCATCAGGCTGGCGCTCATCGGCCCACCCAAGTCTGGCAAAAGCACAGGTCAGAGGTCACGTCCGGCATCACGTCAGGCATCACGTGACGCTGTGTGTGTGTGTGTGTGCTCCCAGTGGCCCAGCAGTTTGCCCGCGTGTACGGCCTGGCTCACCTCTCCATTGAAGACGCCATTAACTCGGTGCTGGAGAAGCGGAGCAGGTCGGAGCTGGCGTCTCAGCTGCAGAGGTTCCTGAAGCAGGGCTTGGCGGTGCCGGACGAGCTGGCCGTGCAGTGTCTGGAGCTGGAGGTGATGAGTGTGGTCTGCAGCACCCGCGGGTGAGGACCAGCGCCATCAGACGGAGAAATACACACACACACACACACCGACTGAATATCAACTGTTAATGAATAGATCGAGATATACACTANCACAAAATTGTCTAGGTGAGCATGAACGTTTGAACGGTAGTGTAGATCTACAAAACTACTAACAAGAACATACCAACACGTCACATCAACACGAGCACAAAACTCAGCTAAAACTGTGACGGGTTGATGTGAAACGTACAGATGTCGACTAGACGGCGGTCCTCGTCTGCTTGCGGCTATATATCAGTCCGCTCTGCTGGTTCTCAGGTTCGTGCTGGATAACTTCCCCCTCACCAAGCATCAGGCGGAGCTGCTGGAGTCCTGCAGCATCATCCCGATGCTGGTGATGGAGATGCAGCTGAGCAGAGCCGAGGTGATGAGGAGAGCCCTGAGAGCCCAGGACGACAGCAGGTCAGCCACGCCCCGGCTCCGCCCACACCGGCACTGACACGCCCCCCCCTCCGCAGGCCCTACCCCATGCACGACAGCATCCAGATCATCAGCAGCCGCGACTTCTGCTTCAGGCGAGAGGTGGAGGACGTCCGGCTGCACTTCCAGCGCGAGTATCACAACTGGGTTCCTGTGGATGGAGAGCGGAGCAAGTGGTGGGTGTGGGAGCGCGTCTTAGCCCAAGTGTGCGAGAGCCTGAAATACATCCACGCCTACCTGAGACGGGTTCACCAGGGTGAGTCGGCGACACANTCAGGCGAGAGGTGGAGGACGTCCGGCTGCACTTCCAGCGCGAGTATCACAACTGGGTTCCTGTGGATGGAGAGCGGAGCAAGTGGTGGGTGTGGGAGCGCATCTTAGCCCAAGTGTGCGAGAGCCTGAAATACATCCACGCCTACCTGAGACGGGTTCACCAGGGTGAGTCGGCGACACATGGTGTGTGTGTGTGTGTGTGTGTGAGTGTGTGTGTGGTGTTCCGCAGGCCAGTCTGCCTGTATATACAGGATGGGCATCACCCCACACGAACTCCGCTCTCGGATGGGCGAGTTTGGCCAGTTCTGCCCCGTCAGCCTGGCTCTCCATCAGCACCTGGTGGACTGCTCCGGGGACACCTCGCTGGTCCTAGCTGCCGAGTTCAAAGGTCGATTCTACAAGTTCTCCAGCCCAGAATTCCTGCAGGTGAGGCGTCGCGAGTCTCATCAGCACCACAGGAGCCGTGTGATGTGATGCGCCGCGTGTCTTAGATGTTCCTGGAGTCTCCGGAGCTCTTCGTGCCTCCCGGATGCCCGCACACGCTCCCTGCTGCCGAGCTCCTGCCGCGGAGGCTGAGCGAGGAGCAGGTGAGGAGCCGCGTCCCTCAGCAGGCCGAGATGATGGGCTTCTGTCCGGTCTCCTACCTGGACGGTCAGCAGAGGTGACAGGCTCCTCGGTGACTCTCCGCTGTGATGGACTGACGATCCGGACGGACGGGTGGAATGTGTCCAGGTACGAGGCTCTGGTGCGCGGAGACGTGGAACACGCGGTGGAGTATCTGAAGAAGATCTATCTCTGTGAAAGTGAGAAGAAGCTGGAGCAGTTTCTCCGGTGAGTGGCTCTCTGCTCGTCTGACCGTTGACCTCAGTCGCTCGATGACGTGTTGGAGACAGAAAAAACTAGAGATGACAGCGTGACGGCAAGAAAGGTGAAGAGATGAAAGACGCAACGAAGAGAGGAAGACAGAGAGAGAGAGAAAGAACATAAGAGAGAGAATACAGAAAAAGAGAAAGAGAGAGAGAATGAGACATACATAAAGAATGATACAGAGAAAGAGAGACAGATCGAGAGAGAGACTAAGAGAGAGAGAGAGAGAGAGTGAATGAGAGACAGACTGACAGAGAAAGAGAGCGAAAGAGAGAGTGAATGAGAGACAGTGTGAGAGAGAGAGAATGAGACACAGAAAAAAAAGAGAGAGAGAAAGACTCATTCACAGAGAGATAGAGAGAATAACAGACAGAGAGAGAAAGAGAGAGACAGAAAGAAACAAAGAGAGAGAGAGAGAGAGACCCAGACAGAGAGAGAGAGATAGCGAGACACAGAGAGACAGACAGA
>SOMO01001468.1:6401-25971 GCA_028128575.1 Paedocypris carbunculus
ACACTCTGAACCCGGTCCCCTGTCACGTTTGTAGCCACCTCACGCCAGCCCTGAAAACACAGGAATTGACTGAGACGGTTCTCATCAGCAGCAGAACACTAGTGGAGAGTGGAGAGTCCAGTCTTTAGTGTCACCTGACTACCGGTGACGCCCCAGGTGAAGGTGGGTGTAGGATGACCTCTGACCTCACAGCTTAGATTCACCCATCCGCGCGCTTTCTCCATCTCCTCCATCTCCATCTCTATCTCTGCACTTGTCAGCTCTGGGGCACCTTGAGGAAACGAGCAAACACATGGTCATTGTCTTTTCAGAGAAATACCTGACAGCAACCAAATGTAAAAAGCAAAATGATCCTTTCTTCATCGCAGGAGTCAATCTAAGCATCTTTCAGTCCACTCGTGGTTGTGTCAAGTTCTGACACATGTGTGATCATCTCAGACGCCACGACAGGACCGTGTCCGGCTTCTCTAAACTTTGAGCGGAGCGGCAGTGGAACCACAGCAAAAACGTTCCCACCCGCAAGTATTACGTCTGGTCTGAGCGAGGGAAGGACGCGAGGAGAGTCCGTGGGTCACACAGATGACACCGAGGCGTTACTGAGAAGGTGACTAAGCCTTTTCACTCGGGCTGTTTGCAGGCAGTGTGACGGAACGCTCGCTCAAAGGGCTCGTCTACTGTCCTCAGCTCCAGGCTAAGGTTCCAAACAGCAAACTAGCAGGGTCTTTGAGGGCTTTATAGAAAAAACTCGATAGAATACTTTATAAACGATTCTTACCACGCACACTGACATGGACAGAAGCGCTGGTTTGTCGGCCTGGAGCAGAGGGCACGGTGACCACACAGTCGTACTGTCCAGCTGTATCAAACGTGGCTTTATCCAGACGCAAAATGTCTTCTGTTCCCATCTCACGTCCGTCCTGCGAGAAACCAGCCGACAGAGCAAATGAAGAGTGGTGGTGGTGGTGGTGGGGGGGGGGCATTGCGTTAATGCATCTGTAGCACAGCTGACACACGTCTTTCTTCAGGCTGTACCTTGAGCCAGACAGTAGAGGTCTCCAGAGATGACGGGGCGTGGCACGTGAGGTTCAGACTGTCTCCTCTCAGCACAACGGCCATGTCCTTCGGCACTGTCACGGCTTGGTCCAGGACTTCACAAAACACATTGATTAGCCTCAGTTTGCAGCAAATTGTTACTGGAAAACCTCGCAAGCCATTGCAATATGAGACTGGAACTCACAATGGACAGTCAGCTGAAGGCTCTTCTTCACCGGGTCAGGACCGTGTGAATGACACTCGTACACGCCGCTGTGGTTCCTAGTGACGTTCTGTAGGACCAGCAGACCACCGTGGGACTCCAACTCTTCATCCGACTGGAACGACACAAACATGAATCCAGTGTAAATACCGCTGAGACACTTTTCTTCACAACCCTTTCAACAAACCTTATATTTTATCTTTTTTTTATCTAGGACTGTAGAACTCTATGACCGAACGTCTGCTACATCTACTTTCTCACTCAGAGCTGAATGACCCACCGTACAAGAAAAGAAGAAAAAGAAAACCCTTTTCTCACCCCTTGTTTTCTGAAATGGACGGGTGTTGGGGGGTTTCCATCTCCACGGCAACGCATCTGGACAGTGTCTCCCTCATTGACCGGAGCAGTGGGCAGTTCCTTCCAAAGCTCCAGACTAGTTGTGGGGTCTACATGACACACACACACACACACACGCACACATAGAGACCCGTAAACCCTCCATCCAATACTTGTCGAGTCAACACAATCACTTTAGAACACACAACAGGCACTTTAGAAAGACAGAAATATTTTACTTCTACTTTGCAACTAATATGTCAATGAAACAATTAAAGAGTGTTTCAACAATTAGTGATGATATGTAAACAATGTTCTGATAATAGTCGTGCTATCACTGCTTTTACAGCGTGACATTCACTCACGACAGACACGGCTTCAGCGACACGCGTGTGATGTGTAATGAGAGGGATGTTGAGCCCGTGAGATTGAACACGCGTTATACTCACAGTGAACAGTGACGCCGACACTCGCAGAGCGGATTGTCTCGAAGTCTCCGGGGATGCTGTAGTCGAGCTCACAGGAGAACTGAGCATCCTTGTCCTCACGAGTCACGTTGTAGTAGAGAACGCTTTTGACAGTGAAGCCTCCATTAGACTCCTGTGTTGCTTTAGTATCCACCCTCGCCACTGATGCACACACGGAAAAAAACATTTCAGACTTTCTTATCGAGTGATAGAAAAATCACACACACACACACACACACACACACACACACACACACACACACACACACACACACAAAGATACATCCACTTTACTTGTACAGTGTGTGTTACTCACCTTCATCATCGGAGTGAATCAGGACGTTGTTACGGAACCAGCGGAAGTTTGGCGCAGGATATCCCCCTCTGCTCTCACAAGACGCAATCTGACACAGAAATAGGTTTCACCACAATTTACCTCATGTTTTTTTTTTTACATTTTATTTCCGTGTAAAGCTGCTTGACTCACGCGTGTCAGAGATTGACTGGGCGCCCACACTGGAGACGGAACTCCTTCTATGACGAGCGGCTCAGGAACGGCTGTAAATGCAAGTGTGTGTGTCGTACATTTAAAGAACACGACGCAAACAAGTTTACTGAAACCAGGGAGAAACGCACCGTAAACCTTCAGGAGAGTTTTGTTCTGTCCATTTCCTCCCGAAAACCCAGTGACTTTGCAGGTAAACTCTCGCTCATCAGAAAGCCGAACTTGGTGAAGGGTCAGCGTCACTCCACCGTCGTGAGCCTCCACACTGATTCGCTCGCTGTAGCTCGTGTTTTCTTCGACCTTCTGTGTGTCCGGATCAATGGAGACAATCCTGCCTTCACCCTGAGAATCATTACGATCGTTTTAGTTCCAATATGCGACAAAGACAAAAGTGCAATGTACTTTCACTGTCACACCATTGAGTTTGAGAGATCAACAGGGAAGAAACTCACCACAAAATACACCACTCTCCAATATTCAGGCTGCTTTGTGAAGTTGAAGAGACAGGGAATCTCTGCAGACTCTCCCGTGTAGACGTCAAGGACGTCCTTCATTCTCACGTTTATCGGTGCCTGGGCTGAAAAAAAGATTTTTACGTCGGTAACACAGACACATTAAAAACAAGCTGTTTATTTGAAATGCAGTCAGTCTTTCTCCTTTACAACTCAACAGACTTTTACGATGGTAATCGTATTTTAAAGAGTGGCTAAAACATTTGTATTTGTGTGCAGTGACAACCACCCAAACATGGAACCGGTTCTCTCCACCACCAGTGCTCTCTGACGACACCGCGGCCCCCCGCCCCGCCCCGCCCCCTCACTGGAGAGCTACGAGCTAACTGAACCACTCGAACTAGCCATGACGTCCAGTAGTGCCCAACCAGAAGTAGGACAGGAGCATCTTCATAAAATGCGTGACGGATGATTTATATGGACAAAACCCGTCTGGTACTGATTCGAAACGGGTCGCGCAATCACAATCTGACACACGGGACGCTGCTATATTTCAAGGGACGGGTGGCGACCCCAGACACGGCCCAAACGACTGGATTCCCAACACCGTCTTCAAGTGTGATCTTTCCTCAGTTCCCATGATCCACGGCCGGCTTTTGGCTCTTACCACTTCTCAAGTCGTAAGTCTGGGTATTGGCTCCGTAGTCATTTGTTGAGCTGCAGACAGCAACAGAGTCCATGGAAACCGGAAGCATCACGACACTCCGAACTCGGTCCCCTGTCACGTTTGTAGCCACCTCACGCCAGCCCTGAAAACACAGGAATTGACTGAGACGGTTCTCAACAGCGGCAGAACACTAGTGGAGAGCGGAGAGTCCAGTCTTCAGTGTCACCTGACTACCGGTGATGCTCCAGGTGACGGCGGGTGTAGGATGACCTCTGACCTCACAGCTTAGATTCACCCATCCGCGCGCTTTCTCCATCTCCTCCATCTCAATCTCTCTCTCTGCACCTGTCGTTTCTGGGGCACCTTGAGGAAACGAGCCAACACATGGGCAGTGTCTTTAAAAGGCAGTTTCAGAGAAATGCCTGACAACAGTCAAATGTGAAAAGCAAACTGATCCTTTCTTCATCGCATCGAGTCAATCTAAGCGTCTTTCAGTCCACTCGTGGTCGTGTCGAGTTCTGACACGTGTGTGATCCATCTCAGACGCCACGACAGGACCGTGTCCGGCTTCTCTAAACTTTGAGCGGAGCGGCAGTGGAACCACAGCACAAACGTTCCCACGCGCAAGCATTACGTCTGGTCTGAGCGAGGAGAGTCCGTGGGTCACACAGAAGACACCGAGGCCTTACTGAGAAGGTGACCAAGCCTTTTCACTCGGGCTGTTTGCAGGCGGTGTGACGGGACGCTCGCTCAAAGGCCTCGTCTACTGTCCTCAGCTCCAGGCTAAGGTTCCAAACAGCAAACTAGCCGGGTCTTTGAGGGGTTTATCCAAAAACTCGATCGAATACTTTATAAACGTTTCTTACCACGCACACTGACACGGACAGAAGCGCTGGTTTGTCGGCCTGGAGCGGAGGGCACGGTGACCTCACAGTCGTACTGTCCAGCTGTATCAAACGTGACATTGTCCAGACGCAAAATGTCTGCTGTTCCCACCTCACGTCCGTCCTGCGAGAAACCAGGCGACAGAGCAAATGAAGAGTGTGTGTGTGTGTGTGTGTGTGTGTGTGGGGGGGGGGGGGGCTCTCTAGACCTCTGCAAAACTAGGAACAAACAAGCGGGGGGGAGGCGTTGCGTTAATAGCCAAATGACGGCATCTGTAGCACAGCTGACACACGTCTTTCTTCAGGCTGTACCTTGATCCAGACAGTAGAGGTCTCCAGAGATGACGGGGCGTGGCACGTGAGGTTCAGACTGTCTCCTCTCAGCACAACGGCCATGTCCTTCGGCACCGTCACGGCTGGGTCCAGGTCTTCAATAAAAACACATTGATTAGCCTCAGTCTGCAGCCAATCGTTACTAGAAAACCTCGCAAGCCATTCCAAGACGAAACTGGAACTCACAATGGACAGTGAGCGGAAGGCTGGTGATCAGCGGGTCAGGACCGTGTGAATGACACTCGTACACGCCGCTGTGGTTCCTGGTGACGTTCCGTAAGACCAGCAGACCGCCGTGGGACTCCAACTCTTCGTCCGACTGGAACAAAAGGCCAGTGTAAATACAACCCTTTCAAAAAACCTTACATTTGAACTTTTACTTTTTTTTTTTTTTTTTTTTTTATACTGCAGCAAAACATTCTAGCGTAGACTTTAGAGTAAAATATTAGAATAAACCTACAAACAGTTTTTGTTTACAAAACGAAAACATTTAAATGACATTTATTCACTCGAGTTGGCTGATGGACCTTTCATGCCACTTTGATCACTACAGATATAGTTGTGCAGAGCACTTAAATGAGATCTTTCTGTGAATGTTATTAAAGGTGTTGATTTTCATTCACCTTAAAACGAAATGATTGTTCAGACACGTTAATCAATTTAAAGAGAAATAATGTTGTTGCCATTATACTAAACGATTGAATACGGTTTTAAAAAAATGTAATGAAACGTGACAAACATTTACACACGTGTGTACTGAAATGTGTGTACGGGTGTCGCACGTGCAGCGGACACATGTTGTTGCACAGTCACACACGCTCAGGGAGTTACTGCTCAGGACACAGTCGATACTGGTTGAGTGGGAGCAGCTCAGGTTATAGAGAAACCACCGACGCTGTCGCTCCTTCAGACGTCTGGCATGTATGTAGATGCAGATCTTTGGTGCCACCAGAACTCTAGGACCAGACACGTCTGCCACGTCTGCCTTCTCTCTCAGAGCTGAACGACCCACCGTCCAAGAAAAGAAGAAAACCCAGTCTTTTCTCACCCCTTGTTTTCTGAAATGGACGGGTGTTGGGGGGTTTCCATCTCCACGGCAACGCATCTGGACGGTGTCTCCCTCAGTGACCGGAGCAGTCGGCATTTCCTTCCACAGATCCAGACTAGTTGTGGGGTCTACATGACACACACACACACACACACACACACACACACATATAGAGACCTGTAAATCCTCCGTCCAATACTCCGTCGAGTCAACACTTTAGTGTAATGTTTAGTGAATCACTTTAGAACACACAACAGGCACTTTAGAAAGACAGAAATATTTTACTTCTACTTTGCAACTAATATGTCAATGAAACAATTAAAGAGTGTTTCAACAATTAGTGATGATATGTAAACAATGTTCTGATAATAGTCGTGCTATCACTGCTTTTACAGCGTGACATTCACTCACGACAGACACGGCTTCAGCGACACGCGTGTGATGTGTAATGAGAGGGATGTTGAGCCCGTGAGATTGAACACGCGTTATACTCACAGTGAACAGTGACGCCGACACTCGCAGAGCGGATTGTCTCGAAGTCTCCGGGGACGCTGTAGTCGAGCTCACAGGAGAACTGAGCATCCTTGTCCTCACGAGTCACGTTGTAGTAGAGAACGCTTTTGACAGTGAAGCCTCCATTAGACTCCTGTGTTGCTTTAGTATCCACCCTCGCCACTGATGCACACACGGAAAAAAACATTTCAGACTTTCTTATCGAGTGATAGAAAAATCACACACACACACACACACACACACACACACACACACACACACACACACACACACACAAAGATACATCAACTTTACTTGTACAGTGTGTGTTACTCACCTTCATCATCGGAGTGAATCAGGACGTTGTTACGGAACCAGCGGAAGTTTGGCGCAGGATATCCCCCTCTGCTCTCACAAGACGCAATCTGACACAGAAATAGGTTTCACCACAATTTACCTCGTGTTTTTTTTTTTTACATTTTATTTCCGTGTAAAGCTGCTTGACTCACGCGTGTCAGAGATTGACTGGGCGCCCACACTGGAGACGGAACTCCTTCTATGACGAGCGGCTCAGGAACGGCTGTAAATGCAAGTGTGTGTGTCGTACATTTAAAGAACACGACGCAAACAAGTTTACTGAAACCAGGGAGAAACGCACCGTAAACCTTCAGGAGAGTTTTGTTCTGTCCATTTCCTCCCGAAAACCCAGTGACTTTGCAGGTAAACTCTCGCTCATCAGAAAGCCGAACTTGGTGAAGGGTCAGCGTCACTCCACCGTCGTGAGCCTCCACACTGATTCGCTCGCTGTAGCTCGTGTTTTCTTCGACCTTCTGTGTGTCCGGATCAATGGAGACAATCCTGCCTTCACCCTGAGAATCATTACGATCGTTTTAGTTCCAATATGCGACAAAGACAAAAGTGCAATGTACTTTCACTGTCACACCATTGAGTTTGAGAGATCAACAGGGAAGAAACTCACCACAAAATACACCACTCTCCAATATTCAGGCTGCTTTGTGAAGTTGAAGAGACAGGGAATCTCTGCAGACTCTCCCGTGTAGACGTCAAGGACGTCCTTCATTCTCACGTTTATCGGTGCCTGGGCTGAAAAAAAGATTTTTACGTCGGTAACACAGACACATTAAAAACAAGCTGTTTATTTGAAATGCAGTCAGTCTTTCTCCTTTACAACTCAACAGACTTTTACGATGGTAATCGTATTTTAAAGAGTGGCTAAAACATTTGTATTTGTGTGCAGTGACAACCACCCAAACATGGAACCGGTTCTCTCCACCACCAGTGCTCTCTGACGACACCGCGGCCCCCCGCCCCGCCCCGCCCCCTCACTGGAGAGCTACGAGCTAACTGAACCACTCGAACTAGCCATGACGTCCAGTAGTGCCCAACCAGAAGTAGGACAGGAGCATCTTCATAAAATGCGTGACGGATGATTTATATGGACAAAACCCGTCTGGTACTGATTCGAAACGGGTCGCGCAATCACAATCTGACACACGGGACGCTGCTATATTTCAAGGGACGGGTGGCGACCCCAGACACGGCCCAAACGACTGGATTCCCAACACCGTCTTCAAGTGTGATCTTTCCTCAGTTCCCATGATCCACGGCCGGCTTTTGGCTCTTACCACTTCTCAAGTCGTAAGTCTGGGTATTGGCTCCGTAGTCATTTGTTGAGCTGCAGACAGCAACAGAGTCCATGGAAACCGGAAGCATCACGACACTCCGAACTCGGTCCCCTGTCACGTTTGTAGCCACCTCACGCCAGCCCTGAAAACACAGGAATTGACTGAGACGGTTCTCAACAGCAGCAGAACACTAGTGGAGAGCGGAGAGTCCAGTCTTTAGTGTCACCTGACTACCGGTGATGCCCCAGTTGATGGTGGGTGTAGGATGACCTCTGACCTCACAGCTTAGATTCACCCATCCTCGCGCTTTCTCCATCTCCTCCATCTCAATCTCTCTCTCTGCACCTGTCGTTTCTGGGGCACCTTGAGGAAACGAGCCAACACATGGGCAGTGTCTTTAAAAGGCAGTTTCAGAGAAATGCCTGACAACAGTCAAATGTGAAAAGCAANGGAGAGTTTTGTTCTGTCCATTTCCTCCCGAAAACCCAGTGACTTTGCAGGTAAACTCTCGCACACCGGACAGACGAACTTTGTGAGTGGTCAGCGTCACACCCTCGTCATGAGACTCGACACTGATTCGCTCACTGTAGCTCGTGTTTTTCTCGACCTTCTGTGTGTCCGGATCAATGGAGACAATCCTGTCTTCACCCTGAGAATCATTCCCATCGTTTTAGTTCCAATATGCGACAAAGGCAAAAGTCCAATGTACTTTCACTGTCAATCCAAGTTAGTGTTTTAAACACCATTAAGCAGAATGAAAGCGTGTCTGAAAGATCAACAGGGAAGAAACTCACCACAAAATACTCCACTCTCCAAAATTCAGGCTTCTTTGTGAATTTAAAAAGACAGGGAATCTCTGCAGACTGTCCCGTGTAGACGACAACGATGTCCTTCATTCTCACGTTTATCTTTGCCTGGGCTGAAAAAAATGAAAAAAGATTTTTACATCCATCCTTTCATCTTCCTCTCCCTTTCACTTCCTCCTCCATTTCCTCCAGTGGGACTTAGTCTCTCCATCCTGGTCTGTCTCTGCCTCTGTGTCTCCTCCCATAGGAGGAACTTCTCTCGGGGGAGACATTCATCTAAAACAGATGCCCTCCTCTCCTCTGACGACTCTACCCTCCCCTCCAACCCAAAGAGTTCCAGTCGAGGACCACGGCTTCAGACTTAGAGGACCTTTTCATATGTTACATGTTTCTTTTTTCCCCCAAAGTGACTTGCATCTAGGAACGTGGCAAAATGAAATGCGAGTGAACCAGTATCTAGTTTGATTGTACAGCGTCTCTACTACCTGAGGAAGCTGATGAGCGCCCACATCCCCAGACCTCTGATGGCAAAGGTTTACAACGGTGCCAGTGTCCGGACACATGGATGTCTAGTTTTCCAGCTGCCCTGAGGCTGACCAGCACTGAAGCCACACTACCCAAGATCAGCACCTCCATCAACATCCTGCGGGACCAGCACCAGCCCACGCACAACCTTTTACACCTGCTGCCCTCAGGAAGAAGGTACAGATCCATCCAGGCCAGAACATCCAGATCCACAATAATCTACACCCTCTTAATATTGCTGAATATCAACTTTAGCATAATTTTGGAAATGTTATCATAGAATAGTGAATAATGAAATGCAATAGGTGGCTTAAAACTTTTAATATTTATTGCACAGACTACAACTGGTCAACAAATGAGTCTAATATAAATGATGCTTCTTAAGGAATGTAGCAAAAATAAATGAATAAAATGCACAAAAGTAAAAAGCTTAACCAGAACTGTTGTGCTCTCCATAAAATACTTAACAATGTACCAATGTTACACATAACATTAACAAAAATGTACACTCTTTCAAGTGCAAATTAAAATGAGAAGTAAACAGGTAGTAAAAACAAACTCCATCCGCTCTTCACTGACTCCTGCTGGGCGAGCGCTTGTATGTGTGTGACCCAAGGCAATACGTACTTTGCCTGCGGGTGGTAAATGACGGACATTTAATCCAAGCCAATCGTCACGTTTTCAGTCGCACCACGTGCACAGACACACCCATCACCAGTGACGCCCCGCCCACCGAACACACGCCCAGCAGTAGGAAAAAACAGTGCAGACTCTGCTCGGAGCAAAACCGCTTCGGCCACTACAATTATAGTAACGCAGCATTTTTGTTAGTATTGGTAAAGGCGTTGTGATGGAGGAAAGAGCAACGTCGTTTGTTTATAACGTCATTATTCCCATCACTGCAAATCATAGCATTACACTGGATCGTGATCCACTTGTATTTGCAGAATTTTTTATGTGAATTTTAATGTGAGAAATTCAGGAAAAATGAGATTAAGTTTGATTTTAGAAAACTGTGATTTTAAAAAACTACCAGCTTAGTTTCCACAGACTGCTCACGTTTTTACCATTTTTGAGCAATTCATTAATGAGTTGAAAGTAATTGCGCTGTTGTTGCCTGTGATGTCTGCTTGGGGAGAGACTTGGGATAGGAGGACCTGTCTGACGGTGTCCTGGTGGTTCTGAGCTCTGTCATCAGGTGAATGCGGCTCTGATCCGGAGGCGTTCTGACGGACCAGCCAGAGCCACAGTGAACACTCTCTCGACAAACAGACACAACCCAAACTACTGGATTCCCAACACCGTCTTACAGGTCTTACAAATCTTTCCTCAGTCCTAACACCATGTTCCACGACCGGCTTTTTCCACGACAGGCTTACCACTTCTGAAATCGTAAGTCTTGGTCTTAGTTCCGTAGTCACTTGTTGAAATACAGACAGCAACAGTGTCCATGGAAACCGGAAGCGTCACGACACTCTGAACCCGGTCCCCTGTCACGTTTGTAGCCACCTCACGCCAGCCCTGAAAACACAGGAATTGACTGAGACGGTTCTCAACAGCAGCAGAACACTAGTGGAGAGCGGAGAGTCCAGTCTTTAGTGTCACCTGACTACCGGTGATGCCCCAGTTGATGGTGGGTGTAGGATGACCTCTGACCTCACAGCTTAGATTCACCCATCCTCGCGCTTTCTCCATCTCCTCCATCTCAATCTCTCTCTCTGCACCTGTCGATTCTGGGGCACCTTGAGGGCCAAATGTAAAAAGCAAAATGATCCTTTCTTCTTCGCAGGAGACAATCTAAGCATCTTTCATCTTGCATTACTGAGAAGGTGACTAAGCGTTTTCACTCAGCAAACTAGCAGGGTCTTTGAGGGGTTTATCCACCCAGGGTTTTCGATTGAATACTTTATTAACGATTCTTACCATGCACACTGACACGGACAGAAGCGCTGGTTTGTCGGTCTGGAGTGGTGAGCGTGGTGACCACACAGTCGTACTGTCCAGCTGTATCAAACGTGGCTTTATCCAGATGTAAAGTCTCTCCTCTAACCACCTCGACCTCTTCCTGTGAGAAACCAGCCAACAGAGCAAATGAAGAGTGGTGGGGGGAAAAAGACATTGCGTTAATACCCAAATGACGGCATCTGTAGTAGGGGTGTGACGAGACACTTTTCGTCACACGAGAAGAGACGAGACAATACACTGGGTTCACGATAACGAGACGAGACAATATTTCGATGTTTTTTAAATAAACAATGTATGATAAAATTTATGGAGATCAAAAGTATTTTATTAAACTAAAACGTTCAAAACTGTTGATGCATTTCACTCTTTCTATTTTCATCATGTGCATGCAGTAATAACCAACATGTAAACCCTGCAAAACAAGATGCCATAAATTGCAAGGCAAATAATTTCACAAAAAATTCAAATTGTCAATAAAAAAAATCCATTAAGCTCAGGCAATAAACACACTATTTATAGAGAAAGACGAGTCTTTCAGTAACTTGCAAAGAACGGTAGAATCATTTTGGACTTCTGAAGATGGCGCCAGTCTGTGCGGCTTGCCGTCTGTCATGGTCGACTCTGTTTATAGCTATGAGGCTTTTAACAATTGTCCCCACATGCCTCAAAACCACCACCATCATCCCGGTCCCCAAGAAGTCATCTCCCTCCTGCTTCAATGACTATCGCCCGGTCACACTCACCCCCATCCTCATGAAGTGCTTCGAGCGGCTAGTCATGCAGCACATTAAAATCTACCAGGGAGGAAGATCCTTTTCATACTTAGCACTCAAACTATGCAATGCTCTGCCTAATCCAATTCGAGACTCAGAATCAGTGAGTCAGTTTAAGTCTAGACTGAAGACGCATCTCTTCAACGAAGCATATAATGACCTGTTATAATAACTTACAGAAAATATTAATATATCGTATAGAAAGGCTGCCTAGTTAGTGCTCGGAACCGAATTACACCTGCACCCTCAGAAAATTGTCAAAATCTATGGTACTTGAAGTTTTTCTAATTGGCTTGTGTTTTTTTTTTTCTCCCCTCCTCTCCTGAGCGCCAAATGTCGTACGACCGGAATCTCCTAGGAGCTTCGGGATCATCGGTGGTGCTTCATCGACCTCTGTGGACCTCATGACGCTGTTGGTGTGGAGAAGTGGAGCCGCCTCTTTCCCCTCTGAGGAGGGAAACTTCGTTCCAGAATCTTCATTAAAAATGACGCGGAACAACCAACGCACTGATTTTGTAGTGTTAGAATGCCGGAGGAGACTGGCACCAGTGAGCCGGGTTCTCCCCAGGGTTTTTTCCTCGTTAAAGAGGTTTTTTTTACCTGGCCACTGTCGCGTATGTGCTTGCTCACTGCTCTTTGTCGTTGTCTTGTCATAACCGCAGCCACATAGTTAACACCAACAATCCAGACGATAAATTGAATAAAAAGCAACAATTCTCTTACATATTTACACGTGCACTTTGAGACAGTTAAAACTGTGAAAAGCGCCCTACAAATACTCATTATTATTATTATTATTATTATTATTATTATTAAGTCTGCCCCCCCCACCCTGGACCCCTACCAGTTTGCCTATCGGTCTAACCGCTCGACAGATGCCATCTCCACTGCCCTTCAACCAGTCCTCACCTACCTCAAAACAAAAAATTATCATGCCAGAATGCTGTTTATTGACTTCAGCTCATACAAAGACTGCTCCAACTAGGTCTCCAAACCCCCTTGTGTAACTGGCTGCTGGACTTTCAAACAGGGAGACCACAAGCAGTCAGAGTCGGCAGCAACACCTCGAGCACCAAAATCACCGGAGCTACCCAAGGATGTGTGCTGAGTCCCCTCCTCTTCACTCTGCTGACGCATGACTGCACGCCAACATCCAGCTCAAACCTCGTGATCAAGTTTGCGGACCACACGACTGTGTTGGGACTCATCAACAACAATGATGAGACGACCTACAAGAGTGAGGTGAGCAGGCTGGCCTTGTGGTGCAAGGACAACAATCTCCACCTGAATGTGGAGAAGACGAAGGACTTCAGGAGAGCGCACACCCAGCATGCCCCACTAACCGTCAATGGGGCAGCAGTGGAATGGGTGAGCAGCACCAACTTCCTGGGTATGCACATCTCCGAAGACCTGTCCTGGATCCAGAACATCTCATCACTGTCAAAAAAGGCCCAACAACGCCTGTACTTCCTCCGGAAACTGAGAAGAGCAAGAGCTTCCCCCACCATCCTGCACACATTTTACAGGGGGACCATCCTGACCAGCTGTATCACGGTGTGGTACGGATCCTGCACCGTAGCCTGCCGGAAGACTCTGCAGCGCATCATGACCACAGCTGAGAAGATCACTGGTGTCTCTCTCCCCGCCCTCTCAGACATTTATACCTCCCGCATCACCCGGAACCAGAACCAACAGGCTCAAGAACAGCTTCCTCCACCAGGCAGTCCCAGCACTCAACTCCCTACCTGCTCTACCTCCTCTGCTCCCTCGGACTGGACCCTCCACCCAGCAACCAACATGAACAATTACACCTATCTGAACACTACCCGATGAACAGCACAACACCTCCTTCTTGCAGTATTTGCACTAACACTACCATACTGCTAGTGTCTTGTTGTTGCACTGTAGGCTGAGGGGAAAGCAATTTCACTGTGCTGTATATCACAGACGTACTGCATATGTGACAATTAAGTAACTTGACTTGACTTTCGACACGGTGGATCATGGGTAGGCATCGGTGGCACAGTTCTTGCCTGGTTTAGATCGTACTTGGCAGAAAGAACGTTTTGTGTTCCAGTTAATCATGTTCAGTCCTCTACCGCTCCGCTCCTGTGTGGTGTCCAGCAGGGCTCAATTTTCGGACCTCTGCTTTCTTCCCTGTATTTGCTCATAACATAACTTCTCACTGCTACGCTGATGACACTCAGATATATGTACCAGTCAAACAAAAAGATGGTTTGGCTATCGACTCATTGAAACTCTGTCTGGATGATGTGAGAGCCTAGACGGCTCTGAACTTGCTCCACTTCAACAGAAACAAGACGGAGGTCAAACTTAGGTGTTAAGGTGGACAGTGGTTTTAAATTAGACAAACAGGTCAGTGCAGCGGTACGATCCAGCTTCTTTCACCTCAGACAGCCAGCAAAAGTGAAGCCGTTTTTGTTGAGAAACCATTTGAAGCAAGTGATCCATGCATTTATAACAACTCGGCTGGATTACTGTAATGCCTTATACTTTGGCGTTTCCACTCGTCCCTGTCACGTCTCCAGCTTGTGCAAAATGCTGCTGCACGCTTGCTGACAGGCACTCGGAAACAAGAGCACATCACCCTGCTGTTAGCCACGCCGCACTGGCTACCTGTTCATTTTAAAATCCTTTTATTTGTTTTTAAGTCTTTAAATGGTCTGGCCCCTCTGAGCTGCTGTGTGCCCCTCCCCCTCCCGATCTCTCAGGTCAGCTGACCAGCTGCTTCTGTGTGTTGCTATAACACAGCACAAGCTCAGGGGAGACAGAGCGTTTGCTGTGGCAGGGCCGAGGTTGTGGAACGCTCTCCCTCTGTCAGTAACACAGGCTTCCTCACTGACTGTTTTTAAATCAAAACTAAAAACCCATCTTTTCTCTCTGGCGTACAACCCTGCATAAGAATTTGGCTTTGTCTTTTTAGTGTCTGGTATTTTTTGTATTTATGTTATAAATTTTTAATACAATTTTATGAAAATCCGACTTTTATTAATTATTTGTGACTGCCCTTTTGTATTTGCTGTTGTTGTTTTAAAGTGTAAAGCACTTTGGTCAGTTCTTCTGTTTTTAAAAGTGCTGTATAAATAAAGATGACTTGACTGACTTGACTTGACTTCAAGTTCAACTCAACATCATTTTAGCTCTAAAACCCCCAAATTTTGCATTACAAGATGCAATGCTGAACATTGCATGGCACAACCCAACATGTCCAGTCAGTTATTGTCTAGAACAAGTGAAGGACGTGAGGTTCTTTCCCTTCACGGAGTCGCTGGTGAGACTCACATCATCTGAATGAGTTTTACTGCAGTAATCAGCTGGTTTTCTCTCATATTTCTGCTCTACTGCAGTGAATCTTTTCGATAGTAATGTAATACACATGTATTAGACACATCAGATTAAACTCACATGTGCAACTAATGACAGTTTGAAATAATCGGTTTTATTTTACAAACACATTTTATTGAAGTTCAACTCGTCGGCTATATCATCACAAACGATCTTGTAGTGTGAGCTGTCGGGGTGGGCGGGGCAATGGCGGAGATCCGCTCAGTTGAGTCCGACCCAACGCCGATTAGAACCGCGAGCAGGAAGATACGTGCGCTCAACTCGAGCTGCTCACACCAGCACGAAAATCGGGACGTTGTAGCAAAGTTAGCGCCAAATTCTTGCGATATCACAATATCGCAATTGCATCTCGCGAGAAGCAACGGATATCACGAGATACCGTCACACCCCTAATCTGTAGCACAGCTGACACACGTCTTTCTTCAGGCTGTACCTTGAACCAGACAGTAGAGGTCTCCAGAGTTGACGGGGCGTGGCATGTGAGGTTCAGACTGTCTCCTCTCAGAACAACGGCCATGTCCTTCGGCACTGTCNGCCAAATTCTTGCGATATCACAATATCGCAATCGCATCTTGCGAGAAGAAACGGATATCACGAGATACCGTCACACCCCTAATCTGTAGCACAGCTGACACACGTCTTTCTTCAGGCTGTACCTTGAACCAGACAGTAGAGGTCTCCAGAGTTGACGGGGCGTGGCATGTGAGGTTCAGACTGTCTCCTCTCAGAACAACGGCCATGTCCTTCGGCACTGTCACGGCTTCGTCCAGGTCTTAAAAAAAAACATGTTGATTAGTCTCAGTTTGC
This sequence comes from Paedocypris carbunculus, assembly GCA_028128575.1. Lineage (NCBI taxonomy): Eukaryota > Metazoa > Chordata > Actinopteri > Cypriniformes > Paedocypris > Paedocypris carbunculus. The sequence goes on from SOMO01001468.1 coordinate 22,729, forward strand.
AGCCAATTGTTGCTAGGAAACCTCGCAAGTCATTGCAAGACGAAACTGGAACTCACAATGGGCAGTCAGCTGAAGGCTCTTCTTCACCGGGTCAGGACCGTGTGAATGACACTCGTACACGCCGCTGTGGTTCCTAGTGANTGACAGTGTTCAGCCGAGGTGTGTTGGTGGGAAGTGGTCTCTACGACGATCCCAGAAGAAGTCCATGCCAAACACTCTGGTGTCATCCTTTGGCTTTATGTTTACATTGTTCCTCTTAAAACTCACCCATATGCAGTGGACCTGCATATATATTTTGATAGGGACATCAAAATCTTTNTATGATGAGCTTGGAAAACCTTCTGACCATCCTGTGACAGTGTTCAGCCGAGGTGTGTTGGTGGGAAGTGGTCTCTACGACGATCACAGAAGCAGTCCATGCCAAACACTCTGGTGTCATCCTTTGGCTTTATGTTTACATTGTTCCTCTTAAAACTCACCCATATGCAGTGGACCTGCATATATATTTTGATAGGGACATCAAAATCTTTTAGAAGGGGGAGGATGTAGCCCGGTAATAAGTATTGGGGCTGATATTTGCATTTATATAATACTCGGTTGATTTTATTATTGACCAAAAAATGTATTTTATTTGCAACTATCAATTGTTTAAGTTTGTATTTTCCAAGAAGGATGTGATTTTTATTTACTTCCGTTTGGATAATATGAATATTTAATTTNGCGCACACATTTAGAGGCTGTACAATGGTGGCCACTGGATCTAACATTCATCTGTTTACAGTATCTCGTCTCTCACAGCACTGGAGAAGACCAAGAGACCGACACTGTGGAATCTCTGCCAGATCTTGTCAGATGCTGTTCCTGGTCATAATAGACGACCAATGGACGTAATGATGTAGTTAAACGAGGGGAACTGAAAAGGTGCTACTGGAGCACTCACAACTCTCAGTCACTCGCAGTTGTCCGGCGCCAGACTTTTGCCCTCAGGTTATAATGGCTACAATTAAACACAAACAACTCACTCATGTATCTAGTCAGCAGTACCTGCCTATCCCGGAGATCATCTCAGTGATAATGAGCATGCATAGAGAGAACATCAGATACAGCTAGACCTAGAGGGTTTTATCTCATTGGGTCTCTTAGAGGTCTCTTTTTTTAACTCCATCAAAAAGATTTCAAGATGGTGGCCACGTCTGTCATTTTCAATTGTCTCGCTTCTTACTACAGTGTTTCCACTGAGGAGAGCATCGCCTGGATGTGAGGAGACGGTGGAGCACTAGGGCAGGTAATGTCTGTCGTCTGTTGTATCTCGAGACACCTTACAAATAAACGTGTCTGTAAGGGAGTTTGTAGGCAAGGCATAGATCTGCTCCAAAGCTGTTGAGATGTAATGAAGCTGCACTGGTCAGCAGATTCTAGTCTAGTTCTCACTGTCTCTGTAAAGCCAATGCAGAATGAATCTTCAAACAAACCCTGTGGTTTAATGAAGACACAACGTTACAGGCAATTACAAGGAAAAAGGATAAATTATCGATTATTAAACATTTCTTTAAAGGAAATACAATTTAAAACAACTAAAACTCAAATAACAGCACACAATAGTTAAATGAGATCTTTCTGTGAATGGTGTTCATTTTCACTTGAAATAAAAACAATGAAATAATTGTTCAGAAACGTTAATCAATTTAAAGAAAAATAACGTGGTTGTTATACTAAAGGCTTGTGTAGCCCGGTAATAAGTATTGGGGCTGATATTTGCATTTATATAATACTGGGTTGATTTTATTATTGACCAAAAATGTATTTTATTTGCAACTATCAATTGTTTAAGTTTGTATTTTCCAAGAAGGATGTGATTTATATTTACTTCCGTTTGGATAATATGAATATTTAATTTGGAGTCGATGACATGTTTGTTAAAACGTTACCTTATTGGTTATACTGCCTGTCAAATACCCTGGTTTTCTTTTTCTGTTGGTAGGAGTGATTTGGTTTGTGAATGAAGGTTGTCAGTCAAAGTAACTGAATTAGATTGGGGAAGCGCGGAAAAGGGGCGTGGCCAGAGCGGAGATCGCACGCNGATTTTATTATTGACCAAAAATGTATTTTATTTGCAACTATCAATTGGTTAAGTTTGTATTTTCCAAGAAGGATGTGATTTATATTTACTCCCGTTTGGATAATATGAATATTTAATTTGGAGTCGGTGACATGTTTGTTAAAACATTACCTTATTGGTTATACTGTCTGTCAAATACCCTAGTTTTCTTTTTCTGTTGGTAGGAGTGATTTGGTTTGTGAATGCGGGTTGTCAGTCAAAATAACTGAATTAGATTGGGGAAGCGCGGAAAAGGGGCGTGGCCAAAGGGAGATCGCACGCGGGAAGAAGCAGTGTGGAGGGAGAGAAAGAGAACGCATGAAGTAGGTTAACGAGACCCAGGTGAACAAAACGAGAGTGTGATTCTGNACCCTAGTTTTCTTTTTCTGTTGGTAGGAGTGATTTGGTTTGTGAATGCGGGTTGTCAGTCAAAATAACTGAATTAGATTGGGGAAGCGCGGAAAAGGGGCGTGGCCAAAGGGAGATCGCACGCGGGAAGAAGCAGTGTGGAGGGAGAGAAAGAGAACGCATGAAGTAGGTTAACGAGACCCAGGTGAACAAAACGAGAGTGTGATTCTGCGGGAAACACTTCTGAAGGGGCGTTGTCGAACGTGCCGGTGAGTTTTGTTTTGGTGAAACTGTTAGGGAAAGTTCAGTNATTGGGGAAGCGCGGAAAAGGGGCGTGGCCAAAGGGAGATCGCACGCGGGAAGAAGCAGTGTGGAGGGAGAGAAAGAGAACGCATGAAGTAGGTTAACGAGACCCAGGTGAATAAAACGAGAGTGTGATTCTGCGGGAAACACTTCTGAAGGGGCGTTGTCGAACGTGCCGGTGAGTTTTGTTTTGGTGAAACTGTTAGGGAAAGTTCAGTTCAGTTTGAGGTAACTGGCTAATGCTTACCTAAAAACGTTAACTACCGCCATTTTTACCGCGACGACGGAGCGATTTGGTGGGAGATTGAGGGACGGAGACTCGAGAGGAGTGCTCATAGGGAACTTCCAACGACGTGGAGCACGTTTGCTGTCGGTGGTGAGGTCGTTGGAAGAGGACAACGCATTGCATCGCACTCAAACTGAGGACAACGCATTGCGTCGGTCTCAAGCTTCTGCACAGGCCTGCAACGAGCTCTGGGAGGTTGTGAGTGACC
>SOMO01001479.1:4646-18997 GCA_028128575.1 Paedocypris carbunculus
ACGGTAATCAACTGGCAGCTTTTGTTTCAAAGTGAATACTGTAAAATTACAATTCCCCACACACACCTTTTCCCTCCAATTTCATAGTTTGCCTTTTCCTCACTTTCCTATCCTTAATTCAATAAAACGGTAAACTGCAGTAAAACAGTCATACAAATGTACAGGGATTAATTGCATCCAAACAAACATGTCTTTTAGGATTTTGAGGAAGGCTGTTCCTTGCTACAGCAGTGTGGCGTAATCAAACGCTCTGGCACGGATTTGTACGTGCAAGATGACGCACATGAGACCGTAGTCTTCCTTAGAGCCATCATGCAGCCCTTTATAGAGAGTTACAAGGTGATTATATTGGCTTTAGGCTTCCTATATTCATCACAAGGAAATCAACTTACATTCATGATGCTTGTCTGTGCAGGTTGTGTTCAGGTACATGTGTGAAGAATGTCCGCAGACGTTCAGCGAGAAGACTTATCTACCCAGCGTCCGCACATTCATCATGAAGCTGGTTATTTTGGGTGAGTGTGATGCAGATGCTCCTTTTAAATCAGCGCAGGGTTTACAACTAATGGTTTTCCTGTATCGCTCAGGTGAAGTTGAGTCGTACGAGTCCTTGTCATCAGACGTGCAGAAGAACGTTCTCTCGGCTTTAATCCGGATACGAGTCGTGGCTAGGAGCAAAGTGTACGTAGCTTCAAAATCCTGTTTGAATAATTGGAGTTGAGATATATAAATAGGTGTGTTAAACAATGGCGTTGTCTTTATGTTTTCAGTGACGGAGTAAATGAGTTTACGGTGAATAAAGCTGAAGTGAAGCACAGATGGGACGTGCTGGGTAAGTTTAATTTGCTACATAAAATTGAAACAAGTTCAAGTTCAAGTTTATTTATATAGCGCTTTTTTTGGTCCCAGACCAACGCAAAGTCGCTATGGGAAAAAAGGATACAAAATGTTTTGTGACATAATACTAATTTGAAAAAAAAAAACTATTTCTGGGTACATAATTGCAAAATTAATATGTTCAGCTTAGAAAAAAATGACTATTAACTAAATTGACGAAGATGACCTTCAGACTTCTCAAAGGATTTTGATATTTTGGGAATTACAGTATGATACAATTACTCCACCGTCTTGGAATCTATAAATACATTAACTTTGAATGTTGATTTGTTGGTTTCTGTCAATCAAACTGCCTAAAATATTGTTTCTTATAAATTGTTTCTTATACCAGGTGGAGTATCGGCCCTTCAAATGTCTTCGGAAGCCAGACTGTGATGAAAATTATAGATTTTCTTTTAGATTTTAATACAAAAACATTAACGGTCACTTAATGACAAAAATATATACATTAACAAAATTATCTCCAATGTCCATAATGCAGGTGATGTAAAATAACAATTGTTTTATTTTAATTGCATGTTTTTTTTTTTTTTATTTAAAAATAAAACGTTAATAAAAGTATTGTGCATTTACATTTCAAAGACTGGCATGCGAAGATATGTCACAAAGTATTAAATCAAACACACAAAAATTACTTGTGGTCGAAGAACAGCAGCAGGCGTTCAGTCCAGTGTACGGTCGACTCGAACAGAAACAGCGCCCTCTGCAGGACATGAATGACACAGACAAAAAGATTGGATATGACTACCGACAGGTGATGCAGAAAGTCCAGCGATGAATTCAAGCCTTTCAAGATGAACCTGGCGCTTCGCAGGAAAACATACACGGCATAGACCGGGCGTAGTTGAACGTCCGTGTAAATAGTTTTAATAAAACTGCCGATCTGTTGAAGAAAATAGCCCAGCTGAAGCAGCACGTGAAACAGGTGAGCTGCAGTAGTGAAGAGCGCGTGAAGGGCCAACTGACACTCACGCATCGTTTTGTCTAATGGACAAATAAAGAAAACGGGCTCTTTTAAAGTATCATTTAACTCAATAACGTACCGGTATATGCATATAAGAATCATAATTACCATCCATACAAAGTAAAATCAAAATAATCAGAATCTTCATTTTGAATGGCGTTTGCTCTTGATCCTGACAGATTTTCACGAGAAATGAAACCCAGAGCAAACTTGTTTTACCTGATGCTGTGTTTCTGGGCGTGGTCGACGGCTTTGCATCAATGCTGAATCTTCCCCGGTCCATTCAAACAACAGGCAAAAGTGAAAGTAAATAAACTTTAACTTCGAAAATAAAGCACAACAAGGACAGATTTAGCACAAAAACAGTACATTTAATTCAAGTGTTCCCCAGCACCAGTGCACAAACGACTGGCATTTACATTTCAAAGACTGGCATGTGAAGAAATTGTGTTTAATTAAAAGTACATTAAACGCACATAAAATTACGGAAAAAATGAATTCAGCACTTCCTCGTTCTGTGCGCGTTTTTAACCTAATGAATACAATTCATTTCATGTTTTTGGTGTACATATCTGAGTTACAGTGAGCTGTAGCCAATCAGGGACTGTATAGGCGGGGCAAACATAGTCCCCAACCAATCGCGAGTTTGATACGCACATGACACTCTCACTCACACCTGTTGGAAATTTTCCAGATTATTCCTTCCACTGAGCGCTTTTGTTTTTCGACCGTGATTTTGTACCCGGAGGGACAGGGCTACCCACGACCCTTATGAAACGATTGTTGAAGAAAAGCAGCAGGCGTTGCGCCCAGTACACGGTAGACGCGAACAGAAACAGCGCCCTCTGCAGGACTTGAACGGCGCAGACAAAAAGATTGGATATGACTGACAACAGATGATGTAAAAGCTCCAGCGAAGAACCCAAGCCTTGCAAGAAGATCTCGGCGCTCCGCATCAAAATACACATGGCATAGACCGGGCGACGAACGATCTGTTGAAGAAAATAGCCCAGCTGAAGCAGCGCGTGAAACAGGTGAGCTGCAGTAGTGAAGAGCGCGTGAAGGGCCAACTGACACTCACGCATCGTTTTGTCTAATGGACAAATAAAGAAAACACGCTATTTTGAAGCATCATTCTGAACTCTGTAGCATCATTACAACTCCCTAACGTATGTACATAAGAATTATATTTACCATCCAAACAAAGTAGAATCAAAATAGTCAGAGTCTTCATTTTGAATGGCTCCTGATCCAGACGGATTTTATAGATAAGAAATTTTACTGGAAATGAAACCCAGAGCAAACTTCACATATTATACCTGATGACGTGTTTGCTTTTCTGGGCGTGTTTGCCCGAGATATAAGGAATTCTGTATGGTCCTTTGTTAACCTCCTCAAACAATGACCAAATGTGAATATGTAAATCCCCAAAGAATTAACTGAAAATAAAACACAACAAGTGCAGCTTTAGCACAAAAACAGTACATTTAATTCAAGTNGAGAGAGAGAGAGAGAGAGAGAGAGAGAGAGAGAGAGAGAGAAGCGAGGAATGATAGAAATGGCTGTAAGCAATTAATATTGATGCAACAATAATCATATGTATATATGATTGATACATATATATATATTTGAATTTGACCATATAAGAGTACATGAACAGTTTAGGGAGGAATGTGGTTTGCCATCAGTTGTGTAACAGTGAACTATAATGCTGCCTTCAAGCCTTTAGGAGAACCATTATCAGTAAAGCCAATATTACCCCGCAAAGTCCCTTAAAATAATTTAAAATTGCACAAATACAGACTACGTATCTCACGTCAAATGCTTTTCTGAACAAATGTTTAAATAAAAAAAATGTGCTTTCAAATATGGCCGATTGCCACAAAAAAAAAAATCACAACTCTGTGCATTTTATACAGAATTATATGAAAACACGTTTCCATCTGGACCCGAAGACAGCATATACAGAATGAGTACAGTAATGAAGGTTTCTTACTGAGAGGCACATACTACTGCAATGTCTAGGCTAAAACACACGAATCGATTCTTTTTTATTCTACTTTTGACTCATACATATTCATCAAGTACAAAGTTAAAATGCCTTTGTCATTATATATTCATAAAAGAGTAAAATAAAAGTGCTTTCCCCCCCAAGACTACACAACAAAAAAACAGTCATTTGTCAAGACCGGACACTTCATTAAACAATATAGATTTCGTTTTATAGTATAGCACCGTTTTAAACGCCTTCGCGGTCTCTCTCTATAGTTTTACACTCCAGAGCCGGTCACGAATTGGACCTTCCGCATTTCTTTCTTCCCCGGACACTCCGTTTAATCACAACAGCCATGCATATGATCATACACGAGCCAACAATCACGGCAGAATTACTCCAAAAACATCCAGCGCACGAGATAAAACAAACTTCTACAAAAAAGGCAAACGCGTTTATGTACAGTTACCGTAATATAGCCACAGAAACCTCCACGAAAAACAACCGCACGATTCACCGGCCTTCACCACACAAACACAGACTCTAAGGCTACGAGCGGTTCCACCGAAAAAGTCTGATTTCGCCAGAGAAACCTGCACAGGAGAACCTCCCGCGATTAGACGTCCATCTTTTCGTAAACCGTTAGCAACGGCACCGGGTTTTTGTCGTAACTAAACGAAACATTTGAAAATAATTTCAGAAGTTCTTGCGACCTTTTAAGGCAACGACATATATTGCAATTATAAGTCACGGCGGATTTGGAAGCACAAATTCAAGTGACTTTAATGGCGAGATGATCATTCCAGCTATATGGTGTTTTACGGTAACTTGAGCGTCAGGTTTCGGGGACTCCTGGTTCTCGAGTTTGCTCGCGCTCGTCATACGTTACAATTAGGTATTGTGACATTTTTGGAACTATCGTCGTGTATAAAATCAAGATATTTAAAATATTTTAGTTAGTGTTATTACGGTAATAAAATATTGGATTTTTCAGTTTTTAATTTTGGCCGTACAGACCGGAAATGAAGGCGTCATCAAATTAGCTCAAAGATTTAATAATAATTAAAAAAAAAGCTTCAATGAAAACATTCTGAAATAATATTTCAAATAATCCATGTGTTTTATGAGAGTAAAAAAATGAAAACGTCTAAAACCCAGTAAGTTTTCCCATCAGGTTCAGCTTAAACGAAAGCAAAACCTACAAGCGCTTTTCCACACCAATTCAGATCATGTGATAAAATCATTCAGATCTCAGTCTGAAACTGTGAAAAAAAAACATGACTTTCCTTTAGGTACTGAGCCGACGAGCTCTAAAATATCAGCTACACTTCCCAAGAAATAATCAAAACACAAAAAGTGCGTTTCGTTTGTCAACCTAGAAAGATAAAATGCTTTTTCTCAGATGATTGTTAGACTTTTCACTCTAATCGAGCAAAATCTGTGAGCACCAGCATCCTGTTTACACTGGACCTGAATCATGACTAAAAAACAGCACGTCTGTTAGATTTGTACAGTAATCCAGTTTTTGTCAAATCTGAGTGTGAACTTGGCCAATCACAGCCTAGCACGATCCTGAGGAATTCTGGGAGCACCTTGTGACCGGTTGACATAGCACAGATGGGCCACTTTCCCAGAATCCTCAGCGAAGAGCACAACGTCATACTGTAGATTAGCTTGTAAAATCAGTCTTACGCCCAGTTCGGACAACGGCTACGTTCACACCACAATCGCCAAGTTCGGGAAACATTTTCCCCTTTGTTTGCGAATCAGTTCAAATAAGCCACTAGTTAAATATGTTCAACTGTTTACCTGAGCTAGAAACAGTGCAAAAACTAACAAATTCTCTATTGTTGTAACAATTTATAAAAATGTTACTTTAAATAGTTTCCATAATTTTTTTTTATTTGGTTCAAAATTCCACATGCACTTTGTACATAAAAACGACCTACGTGTTTAACTATTCGCACCGTCTTTACGAAGTGGAGCACTTTACCAAGTTAATCAGATGTGAGAATCAAATTCGCCAAGACGAAAGCAATCGAATGACAAGAGCAGCGCTGCAGTGTGAACGTAGCTGAACCGAGAGCAGCTGAAGTCAGAAGAACCAGAGAGTGAAGCACCAGAACATCTGCAGCACCACTGCACAGCATCCCTGATTCACAGAAGAAGTGATGGAATCTGGACAAGTAAGCTGTCCAAAACTCTGAAATAGTAGTATCTGTCTGAACAAACAGAAGATCAGAGTTTGGCATTTGTCTTCTGGTGGAATATTGCATCAGAGACCACGGCGAATGTGAACGGAATAAAACGACTCTTAAAACTCTGAAACTCCTAAAAACAGTACTCGACTTTTTGGTGCACATTTTAAAAAAACGTGTGTGCGTGACGCTCTCTCGCTGGACAGTGTGTGCCCTGTAGGCTACATCAGTAAGGCACCTACGGGCTGTTCGGCGTTGGTATTGCTGGGAGAGAGAGAGAGTCTCTGTGTGTGTGTTGTGTGTGTGTGTGTGTGTTAGAGCACCACAATGGAGTTGTGAACGGAAATGTTCTGCAGTTTTGTAGTACCAAACCAAGAGTGAAAAAAACTTCACGCGCACCTTCTCTCTCACAGGAAATGTGTGTGTTTCTATGTGAAAATGCATTGGTAATATAAAGTTGAATTCTGCAGCACTAAAATCTAATGGCCAATCACAACTCTATGAATTTTACCAATATTTATGCGGAAAATCATAATATGTAATCCAAATTTTGAAGTCACAATGTGCTGGAGCCAATCAGCATTGCTTGACCGGAGGCGGAGAAACACTAAACCGTCGATTAGCCAATCACAGGTATAGAAATACAAACACTATACCAGCTGTGGTTTTCAAACTCCAAGAGAAAATACAAATTCTACAAAAAGGCCTTAATCTGGGGAATCAAGACCCTTGTTTTTTCGGTAACTGACCCCTCGGACGAAAAATGCATTTCAACTAATTATAAAAACCACCAACTTATCGTTCTCTCAAAAATTTGAAGCATGATTGAGAGCGTAACAAAGCTGAAACCGACAGCCACTTTGGCAGCCTGTCATGCAGATGCTGTGAGAGAAGATGGAGTGAACCTAATGGAAATTTGGAAGGAATTATTACTCTGTTATTCGCAATATAGTAGCTACAAATGGACGTACTGGATGGTAATTCAGGTTCTTCTAAAACAAACAAACACGTGTATAAGTATTTGGCGAGCAGCTGATTCTGGCTAACGTGCTGCGTTTTTCACGTGCTCGAAAAAACACGCACTCGAAAACACACACATTTTCTGTCGTTTCCGTGAGAGAGAAATTTGTCACCGTTGGAACATGACAAAACGTCTAAAACGACTGAAAATTAAATACAACGTAGAAAAAGATACAAAGTCTGAGAAGGTTGGATAATAAATATCAGAAGTGTGAGTGGAATTCTGGGATAGCACCAGCCGATTGGAAGGCCATGACGAGAAATGATCAAGTGCCTATTGGATATGAAGACTGGGAGCGTCATGACGTCGTGGCGTGGCGGGATGGTATTCAGTAACAGGCGAAGTATTCCTTCAGCGGGGCGAAGAGGTGACGGATGACGGGAACGCTCCATGACCTTCCCAGAAGCCTTTGCCTGGCCAGACGGCTCATGTTGGACACATCAGTGTAATGGACGGGGAACCCAAAAACTCTGTAATAAGCAACCAAAATATTCAATTAAAAATACATTAACAAGCTTTTAAAAAGAAACAATATTCACATGCGATGTTCAGACCCGTTGAACTGTGGGGTTTAAGCCTTTTCACATTTTGGATAATTATTGACTATTTATAAGATTTTTAATATTATCCCAAAATTTACATTGTTACATTGCTAATTTTTTTTTATAGTCATTTGATAGTTGTATCGCTATTAGTGTAACGCTAGTTTAGACTGCTCTGGAAGGTGATTTGTTTGTGATTAACTTGAAATTTTATTGTGATTATTCTATTGAAATAAAATGAAACGGCAAACAATTATAAAGCGTATAGTACCTGCAAAGTGCCAAACTTTTATGGAGAATCAGAGCATCTTACATCAGACAAGACGTCAACTACTCAGCTTACTACTTCAAAATAGATAGCCGACATTATTTGGTGTACTTTTAGGCTAATAAAATTGTTATTTTATAGCTACTATTTGAACTTAAAGTCAGTTATTTTTACAGTTTCCACTTTTAGCAATTTAGACATATTGACTTCATACCTACAGTTGCATTTCTAAGACAAGACGGAGAAACAGTTGCAGAAACAATAGAAAAAAAAACTATAGACAATAATCCAGCTAATGTTTAAATTCACTCTTTGTTATGCATGACTTGTTCAAAATGCTAAAGTAAACATATTCCTAAAAGTGCTAAAAATATTAAATAATAGGGGAAATAATAAGACGGCATCACCTCTCCATCTCCGTGCACCACAGAATATCCTCTTTATTGTTCATATAGACGGGGTAGTGCTGGTCCTTGCCTTGTTTAATGGAGTTTGAGCGAGTTGTGATGGTTCGCACTTTGCCAAACTAAAAACACAGGCCAAAAGTAAAACTACATCATTTTACTGAATAATTTCTTGGGTTTTGAAATCTATTCTCAGAGCAAAAGTGCCAAAAAAACAACACTAGATAGCATCACACACCTTAGCTGTCCGGCCGTGTTCCAAACAGTCTTGCAAGTCGAGTTTATCATTTGCCATGGCAGTCAGCGGCCTAAAAGTGAGATCACAAGTCAACTTATAATGAATTATTTACTAAATAATAATACAATTATTAATAATAAAATGATACCATTAATTTATATTTAAACTGTTCTTAACTTAATTTTATATTTGACGTTAAATCTACTGACAGTGCTTGTTTTACATGTAATTAAAGTAAAAAAATAAGTTTAACAGATTAACAAAGTGAAAAATCTGTCATACCGGTTCATTCCAGGTAAGTTTCCCCAGAAATATCGAGCTCTGTGAGCAGCAGACACTTCCTTAGCATCAATCATTACTGGATTGCACTAGATGCAGAGAATCACAAAATATATTTTAGTATTTTATTTACAGGTAGTACACATATTTTTTTTATTGTTTAACAGCATTCACAACACAGATATTATATCGAAATAATAATCCACATTGACAAAGAGTACACTATAACAAAAATGTCTTTTTAAATGTTATTTAAAAAGCAAAAAAAGTAACAAAAACATTTTTACCATTTAAAAACAATTACATAATTTATTATAATTCTGATTACAGTACATTAGGTCTATTATCATTATGCCTACAAAATAAATCATGCAACTATACACACCCACACACATATATAAAAAAAAATATTTATATACTGTGTATATAAAGTATCTTATATGTATTTATTTAAATATATACGTATAAAGATCTATACATATATAAGTATTTGTGTCTGTGATTACAGTCATGATTAACAAATTAACAAATATGAATTTTGTATCCACAATCACATTCACATATGTGATTTAAACAGTGAATATTCAAAAAACAATACTCGTTTAACCCAAATTGGATTTTAAAAAATTATATATATATATATAAAAAAAAAAAAAAGATGTTTAGATTTCTAGAACAGTGTAATTGTAATTTTTAAAAAGGTTGATGCAAACACTACCACGCTACGGCCAGAAGAGGGCAGCAGTGATGACATCGCTCAGTTGTGTTAGTATAGTGTGAGCAAGCACCTCTAGAAAGCGTGAGATGTCTCTTTTGTCACTGACTCCCATGGCCACAACATTCTCAAACAGCCAGAAAAATGGTCGGTCGTCTCCATCTTTGGGGCGAGCCTCGTGAAGCAGGCGGTAAAACTCGAAGAACAGACGACCAGTCCCTTCTGCAAAACACACAGAGAAACACAAACTACTACTTAGAAAGCTACTTAATATAAAGTAATGCACACACTGTCACACAATCTTACCAAAAAGACCTTTCCTGGCAGGGTTTACAATGGACAGATCATTACATGGACTTCCACCGATCACTAGGTCAAACGGACCCCACTCCTGAATCTATATGACACAGAACACAGTAAGACATATGTGTGTTTAAGAGTAGGAATAGGTGACTGAGAGGGTCTCACATGCTTTCGTGTGACATTCCTGACGTCTCCAACATACGTGATCCTTCCCTCGTGACGCACCATGCCCACGGTGATGGAGTCTTCACACACTTCTGACGCCACATACCGGTCCACTTGAATACACAGATCCTTCAAGACCAGCAGCCCTGAGATTAACACATACTTTAAGTTCCTCGAAATTCATTTGCATTTGTATGTTTTTCACATTTTATTTTAGTGGTTATTTGTCAAATTCGCAATTCAAATTTAAGACAAATGAAATACGCCACATGCTGGCAAACATCCAACACTGTCAGAAATGTTGGTGAAAATTACGGTAAAAAGTTGTAAGTTCAACTTTCCACGCAGGACAGAATATCACTGTACGTTTATATACAATTATAGTATCTAAAATACTTATAAGTTTAGCTTAAATAATAAAAAAATCATGAAGATATTTTCAGTGTCAGATTTACAGTACAAAAAGTCTCCTGTAAAGTTCCAGAAAAACATCTTTCTGTCTACAAAGTTATCAACAAAGTCTCTCGTAAAGTAACACAAATGTAATAAATAAAAATAAATAAAAGAAGAGAATTACAAATATAATTCATACAAAATAATTGCAATATTTATTAGACAATAAAACTGATGGTTTCATACAATAACGTGGTATACATTTGTACAGTATCTTTACAATTTCATTTTAAAGTTGTCAGTATTTTGTTCATTACATGTCTTGGAATTTTTGTGACTGTGTATTTCACCCAATAGGGTCTCACCTGTAGCGATGCCATCAAATAAAGAGAGCACTCTGATTGGCTGCCTCTTCTCTGCCAATACTGGTGAGTACAACTTTGGAGGCTCCTGCTCAGGAATTATAGAGAGAAGAAAATAATGTATCCACTATTAAAAAGACAAATGTGCAAAAAGGTGAAATAGACAAATACATTAAGCCAAATAATGACTTTTTTTTAATGTGCCATTGAAAAACACCCAAAAAAGATCAATGTTAGAATGTGTCTGGAGGTCTGGCATCATTTCAAAGTTAAAAAAAAAAAAAAAAAAACAAGAATGTCTAATTGTATCCAGTCCAAGGCTGAAAATATACGCATATCTCCAAAACTGTCTGAATTATAGAGGGAGTAAGAATCTATGGAGCGCGTCCAGAATGTGGCTGTGAAAAAAAAGTTAAGTCTGGTGTGCAGTTAAAAAAAAACAGAGCTAAAAGAAAGTTTTAATTAGAAAAGACTGTTCCAGACATCTGACTCCCAAAAGTTTGATTTGTCACTGTCAACGGTCGGTGCGCTGTAGAGGTGGAGGGGGAGGAGTCAATGGTAATTAATCAACTAATTATTTTAATTTTATTTTCATTCACTTCATTCATTAATTTAAATTTCATTCACTGCCTTTCTTGTTGTTTTGTATAATTAGATATAGATTGGAAAACTAGATGGATAGATCTATCTATCTATCTATCTATCTATCTATCCATCCATCCATCCATCCATCCATCCATCCATCCATCATCCATCCATCCATCATCCATCCATCCATCCATCCATCCATCCATCCATCCATCCATCCATCCATCTATCTATATGTCTGTCTGTCTGTCTATCTATCTATCCACCTCTCTGTCCATCCATCCATCCATCTAAAGAACAAACCAATTCAACCAACTTCGACTAATGAATGAAATGAAGTCTGCTCACCAAGACAGACCAAAACCAGTTGACAGATGCATTAAAGTCGTTTAAACGCTCTAGTAAGAGCAGGAGCCAGACATTCAAGAGGCTGTAGAGGAAGGTAAAACTCGGCATGTTTGTTTAAAAGGAAACAGATTTGCCTTCCTCCGAAAGGCTCAGTAAAACTCACAAAGTCCTGGTCGTGGTTGTTGGCGAAGAAGAGCTGCAGTCGTGATGTCCAGTCGTCCCTGCGTCTCAGAAGATCACACACGCTCCTGCTGCAGCACATGTAGCAGTTCCAGGGGTCTTCACGGATGGCCGCCTGTGCAGAGCCGGGTCCGACCAGCAGATCCACACACTCCACACAGAAACACCTGCAGACACGGCAGCATGAGACACACACACACGCACACACACACACACACACACGTACCTGCAGCAGTTGTTGTTACCGCACATCAGCACTTCTCTTCCTCCACAGCAGATGGTACAGTACGACTGGTAACCATCATCATCGTACTGGTACGCACACTCCAGGAAGCAGTTCTGTGAACAGGAAGCACTTCAGCATCAGCACCGATGGAAACTTCAAACAGGCTGCGGATGAAAGAAACCTTGCAGCTCTGGCACATGGCTCCGATAAACAGAGGATGCTCCAGCGACACATTCAGACTTCCACAGGAAATACAGATATCTGCAGAATCAAATACGGGATACGATTAGCCAATCGCAGATTAGAGAAAAATAATATAGCTGTGAGCAGCAACAACGGGGTTGAAGCCTTTTATTTGTTCGGGCAATCAGGAATATAGTGTTACATTCCAAACTTTTTGTGTTTTTCAGAACATATTTTCGTTTATGATTGTTAATTAAAAAGAAAATATATACTTTATATATTTAATACATAATAAGTCTAATATTACATGATTTAACAGGATGTTCATGAAGAGACTCTATAGCTTTATCTGAACATGGTTTTGTTTTGATAAGATGGAAAAAAAGTATCAAAAGCAATTTATCATCAAACCAATTTATGGAAATCAGCGCAAAACAATCTTGCGTTAATAGAAACAAAAATATAAGTTTAATTTATTTTTAGCCTCCAAATCAAGTGATATAAAGAACTTGCCATTACAATACGCGGTTCACAGACGTAAAAGTAATTTTTGCCTGTGACCGTAACTCCGCCCAAAACCAAGTACAAAACATTCAAATTAACCAATCAAAATACACTAAAAGAACATAAGAATGTACAAACTGAATACGTAAGTAATTTCAGCAAAAAATGCATCTCACCTTCAATATTGCGACACTTCTGTCTGACCTCGTACACCAGTCTCTCTGCGGAAAAAAACAAATGAGCACGGCATCTAGCGCTGGAAAAGATGAAAAATGTCCGTCAGCGCGTTATACCTCGTGTTCCTTCATCAATAATTTCTTTGATTTTGGGCTTTTCAGCAGTATTTTTGCGGGGTTTCTTGGCAGGGGGCGGGGCTGTGTACGCAGCTGCCTCGGGCTCCACCCACATTTCCGGATACACCTCAGTGTAAGGGTTACGCTCCGCTAGTAGACACAGAACACATCACATATTTTTATTTCTTGCGAATATAAGCACCCACCAGGTTTTTAAAGATGTGCTTATATTCAAGTAAATACGGTATTTCAACACAAAACAGCTAGATGCTTGGGATAAACATGTCTGATAGGTGCATAAATGTATGTAAATAATGTGTATTGTATTAAACACATCAGACATCGGGCCTGTGGTTCAGGGTTGATAAATCTCCTGGTACCTGGTGGAGGCTCGAGTCCTTTGGCTCCGGTGGGAAGAAACCCGGCACTGGCCCATTCAATCATCTGCCGCGTCTGCAGCTCCACACTTTTCCCAGTGTCCGACTCATCCGTGGACACACATGCCGAGAACGGTTTACCCGCACGAGTGCTGGCTGTCTGAGAACCAAAGAAAGATGGATAATGGTTTTTGTATGCTTCTCGTATCTAAATCAATTTAAAAAACACCAATAATTGTTTCATATTGTTTCAATCTGACTGAAATTTTTCAAATCTATCTTTCTATCTGTCTATCTATCTATCTATCTATCTATCTATTATCCATCTAAAGAACATACCAATTTAAATAATTAAACTTCGACTGATGAAGAATGCCACGTTCATATTTCATTTCACATCACGTTTCATATCAGTAACATTTATTTCATATTCACATCTTTACATTCTAAGACTTGCCTGTAAAACTTCGTAGATGGCTTTTCTATACATGGGCTGTTTGTTATAAGTGGGCTGATGGAATGAAGTGCAAAACGTGCTCAAGGGAAGCAGCTTCTCCACACACACCTGTGAAAGGAAAGAACATTCCTTACGCCTCATATTATTCCTTACCCTCGTGTGTCTTATTTCTGTCTGTCAGACTCACCACGGAAAATTTGCCATCTCCAAACCACATGACCCAGCGCGTCCCTTCAGCGGCTCGACTGCGTCCCGTCATCCACCAGGACACTATCCGGCCGGGCCACCAGGAGAATCCCCGCAGCTTCCCCCAGATCAGCTCACCGATCCCGAACCCTCGACCGTCCTTAACGCACAAATATCACTTTGACGTCAGTATAAAGTCACATGATCCAGCGGCTAATTAGGCGTAATAAATCATATGATCCATTTAGATAGACAGACATACATACA
>SOMO01001491.1:12573-23602 GCA_028128575.1 Paedocypris carbunculus
GAAGATCCTCAAGTAGCCTCGTTCCTATTGGCTGCTGCCAAACTACATCAGAGCTCATCATCATAAAATTGAACTGCATCCAACTATCCTCGATGATGCTCAGCAGAGCTCGTGGCCATCTGTCACTGAGAATGCTGGCTTCCTGTCAGCGTGACGCTCCATCATTACTGTACTAAACACGTCCGGCCGTGTTGTGTGTATTTTGCAGCTCTGGTGCTGGAATCACCCCGGTGGGAGCGCTCTGGTTCGCATGTCCAGCATCAATGACCCGCAGCAGCAGAGGAAGGTGGAGCAGAGGTAAGAACAGTGGAAAGAAGCAGATTCAGCTGCAGGAAGTGCTTCTATTCAGATGCAGATGTGGACTCACATGTTCACATTGGAATAGTCGGTGGTTGAAAGCCACTGAAGACAAACATTTTCCTTTTATCTCAAGGATTTCCAGCGCCATAACCAAAAGCCATCCCCTGCGCAGTGATGTCTTCAAGTCGGATTTAGACAAATACCTCCCCAACATCCAGGACATCCAGGCCGCTCTTGTGAAACTGAAGCAGATCTGCGTTATAGGTAATCTGCACCCTGCTGGAGAAACTTTCTTGGTTGTGAAAACCTGGGTTTTGTGAGATAANATTTTCCTTTTATCTCAAGGATTTCCAGCGCCATAACCAAAAGCCATCCCCTGCGCAGTGATGTCTTCAAGTCGGATTTAGACAAATACCTCCCCAACATCCAGGACATCCAGGCCGCTCTTGTGAAACTGAAGCAGATCTGCGTTATAGGTAATCTGCACCCTGCTGGAGAAACTTTCTTGGTTGTGAAAACCTGGGTTTTGTGAGATAACTAGCGTGATANGAGGAAAAGTGGTTGTCATCGTTGGAGAGCTCAAAGTGGATGGAGTATGTCAGGTATGCTTGAGAAACTCACACCAGACGATGTGTTTGTCTCGCCGGAGATGTTTCACAAGCTCATGTTTCGTACTTGTTTTGCCATGTGCGTTTCTTGCAGAACGTTTCTGCGGCATGCGGTCGAGGTGGTCTACATGCTGGAGAGCAGACACGTCTCGGTCATTCTCCTAGGTTGGTTTTATGACACTTTTCAACAATATCTACCATCTTTCCCTCTGAAATATGACATTAAAGTAACAGAACACAAACCGCATTTCTGTGCATTTTGTGAAACGCTTTTCCATTTTTGGGTTCCATTTTTGGGAGGAGTGAGAGCCAATCCCAGCAATTCTCTTGGCCAACCAATCACAGAGCAGAACACACATTCACATGCTCACTCATTCCAGTCGGCGATTTTCTAAATAGATATGAACCCAAAGACCCATCAATTCAAAAGAAATGAGTATTAAACATAATAAAGTTCCTTTATCTCTGTAAAAATGTCATAATTCAGTAAATATTAGAGATACGTAAATGATAAACGCAGTTTAGACAAACGTATTGCTAATTCTAATGCAGAGATTTTGCTCTTTCGGTCGACTTTCTGAACACCGACGCTTGCTTTTCCGATTTTTACCGTAGTCATTCTGGTCTTGTGTCCTTAATAAATGCTACTTTTTCTCTAAATCTATGAAATTTTAGACCCATCCACTTGCATCCTTACAAGCAGCTGGCGAGCAAGAGCGATGGAAAAACAACATCCATAGTTTTACTTTCCAGCAAATTCTCCCCTAATACTTCTATTTGATAATCTTTCAGTTGTGTTTTTCTTTGTTGCACAGATCATGGCACGCTTTTGTATATTTGGGACGTCATTTTGCACACTCTGCACAATCTTTTTGTAAATTTATATGCACTTCTGGTTAGATGCTAACTGCATTTCATTGCCTCTGTACATGCACTTTGCACAATGACAATAAAGTTGAATCTAATCTAATCTAATCTAAATGCTCTTCATCTACATCGATATGTACAGAGAAGGAGGACCGGGATCTGAGCTGTGTGATTTCCAGCCTGGTTCAGCTGATGTGCGATCCTCACTGCAGAAGTCTGCATGGCTTCCAGGGTCTGATCCAGCGAGAGTGGGTGATGGCCGGCCATCGTTTCCTGGACCGCTGCAACCATCTTAAAAGAAACGACAGAGACGAGGTACAGATGCCTTGGCTTTTTCTGATGGGTTTCGTTTCGGTTTGAGAGGGAATGGGTGAAGTAGCTGACGGGTGTTGTGTTCTTTTCAGTCTCCCGTGTTTCTGCTGTTTCTGGACTGCGTGTGGCAGTTGTGGAACCAGTACCCAGCGGCATTCGAGTTCACTGAGGTCTATCTGACGGTGCTGGGAGACAGTATGTGGATCCCCGTCTTCAGCACGTTTCTGTTTAACTGCCCCCGACAGAGAGCCGAGCACAGCAGGGTTGGTTATTAATGCTGCTCATTGACATATTTTTGGATTTGGTGTTTAATGTTTATAGTATTATATGTTACATGTGTATGTTTAATGCTTACGCAATATANTTTTTATTTTCACATAACTCTGTACATTCTTTATCACAATTATTTCCGTTTTTGTATTCATCTGCACTTAATGCACTTCTAGTTAACTGAACAGTACTTGGTTTCGTTGGACTTGTACATGTGTAATGACACTAACGTTGCTGCTAATCTATAATCTAATTTAATCTGATGTATGTTTCTTTCTATTTACACCTTCAGGACTTTGCCAACACAAAGAGCATTCATCTGGGCCAGGACCAGGCTCTGCGCTTCCCTCCTGTCTGGGACTGGTCACAACAATATAGCCAAAAAGATCAAACTCTTTTTAATAATCCGCTCTTTGTGGGGAAGGTTTCCACCTGTTTGCACAACGGCATGGTGAAGACTTTCACACACAGGCGCAGCAAGGTAGGTCTCTGACATGTCTTTACAACAGAATACAGTAGTACATGTAGTCTGGGGAAAAAAATAATTATTATTCTCTGGTGCATCTACGATTTTGCTTTGAACATTCACAGATTGAGAAAATTTGATTGGTCTAAAGAACTTTTTAGCATACACTGTTTTTACACTGATTTGCAGTATAAGAACACCTGAGAATACTCCAAAGTTTCTTAAAAAAAGTGACCCATAAGCAGGCGCTAGTTTGATTAATATGTGTCACTGATGCCCAACCTGCGGCCCGTGGGCCATATCCGGCCCGTGATGGTGTTACATGCAGTCTTATTTTCCGACAATTTATTTTTCAAACAATTGATGAAAAAAAACTCTGTGTCCTCACAAGACACATTCACACTACAATACCCACAATACCCTACTCTGTTTAAATGACAAAAGTTGTAGACTATTGATGGCTTATCTTTATTTAATAAATAAAAGTAATTTTATTAAGAAAGTGATAAACAATGTTTTTTTAGTGTAATAAGGAACTCACCGTGTAATCTGATCAATAACAATGCTGGTTGAATGTCACAGAAGAACTACAGTTCCACGCTGCGTGGCGCTCCTCCTGCTCTACGGAATGGATCGTTCGGACATCACGACACACTGACACGCCGCAACTCCCTGGTTTTGCGCTTCCGCTCCGATTCGTTTCAAAGGCAGGAGCAGCTGGAGACGCCGTCGGAACGCTTCATTCTGGACTGGTTTTCACGTCCGGCTGACCTGCAAGGCCTGCTTCTCCCACAGCTTCTACCATCTCACCTGTCTCTCTGGAAGCTCTACTTCCTGCGCTGGGTCCCTGAAGCACAGATCCCTCACGGTGGACCTGTCACTGCCTTTCACAAGCTCTCCGTGCTCACGGACGAGATCGAAATGCTCCAGAATAAGCTGAAGCAGTACAAAGGAGCAGCAGGTACTCAACTTGTGGATCACAGCAAAATGTACTTCAAGGCGACTTCCACTCCTGATCAATACCGGGCTCTTCCTGAGTTCCTCAGCTCGTCCTTTCCTTTCTCACCCATGGGTAACCTTTGCCGACCTGGTGTCCTCGGGTCGCCCTTCAGCAAGTTTGTCAATGGAGCAAAGATCTGGCTCTCGACGGAAACCCTGGCCAATGAGACCATATGAGGACCACTTCTGGCTCCTGTTTTATGAGGTCCTCAGTTAAATGGACTTAAGTCTTAATGATTGAGAGTGTCCTTGGGTTGACCTTCAGCAAATTTGTCAGTAGAGCAAAGATCTGGCTCTCGACAGAGATTCCTAGCCAATGGGACTATTCAAGACAGATTTTCTGGTTCCTGTTTTATGAGTTTGTTAGTTAAATTGACTTAAAATCTTCATGATTGAGAATGTCCTTGGGTCGACCTTTAGCAGATATGTCAGTTGAGCAAAGATCAGCCTCTCGACGGAAGCCCTGGCCAATGAGACCGTCTGAAGACCGAATTCCTGGCTCCTGTTTCATGAGGTCGTAGTTAAAAGGACTCGAGTCTCTATTATTAAAAATGTCCTTGGGGTGACCTTCAACAATTTTGTCAGAAGAACAAATTTCTGGATCTCGATGGAAGCCCTTGCCAATGAGAGCATCTGAGGATTAAAATCCTGGCTCCGATTTTATGATGTCATCAGTTAAATACTTAAGTCTTAATAATTGAGAATGTCCTTGGTTCAACCTTCAACCTTTGTCAGTAGAGCAAAGATCTGACTTTCGACGGAAGCTCTGGCCAATGAGAACATCTGAAGACCAAATTCCTAACTCCTTTTTTAACGAGGTCGTAGTTAAATGGACTTAAGTCTTAATGATTGAGAGTGTCCTTGGGTCGACCTTCATCAAATTTGTCAGTAGAGCAAAGATCTGGCTCTCGAGAGCCCTGGCCAATAGGACGATTTGAGGACATATTTTCTGGTTCCCGTTTTATGAGGTCGACAGTTAAATTGACTTAAAATCTTCATGATTGAGAATGTCCTTGGGTTGACCTTCAGCAAATTTGTCAGTAGAGCAAAGATCTGGCTCTCGACAGAGATTCCTGGCCAGTGGGATGATCTGAGGACATATTTCTGCTTCCTGTTTTATGAGGTCGACAGTTAAACGAACATAAAAGGTCTTTATAATTAAGCTTGATTTTGAATGAGCAGATGGTACTGGGGTTTTTTTTGCACGGTTTTACTGACGGCGCTAATCGCACATCTTTCTGACGTAAGATTGTCTTCTGAGCTGTCTTGGCATTGCCTGGTTTTTGTGTGAAACTCAATGGCATTGTTTGCTAAGGTAGATAAGCTGTAAGTTTAAGTTGCTGGTTATTTAACTGTCTTTCGAAACCTAACAAAGTTAACATTTCTGAAACCTTCTGGCAAGGTCTACCGGTTTCAGGCTTTATTAAAACCAATAACCAAAATGATGAAACTTGATAAAGGATGAGATTGGGGCTTTTATAGGCAATATGTCTGCACATGCGGGGGTCTCGGGATGGCTGGATCCAGGCTGCGTGACTCATACCGAAGTACAGCGAGGAAATTACACCTTCCTGAACCAATCAGCTGGTCCGATTGGACGTGGGGCCGCAGTATCAGTCCGTGACCAGTTTCTGATAAGAACTTACTCATGGAGTTTGAGGGACGTCCTCATGTCACCTGCGAGTTTGTATTTACCAGTAGAACATTGAAGTTGGTCCTTTGGAATTGAGATTTAGCTTCTTAATAGTAATATTATAAATTTAGATTTGTATTTCTTTTCAGCATATTTTGTAAAGAGTTTTAATAGAACATTTTATATTGTAAGCGGTACTCACCCATTGACTAGTTTGATGTAATGCAGAATATGATGTTTACCACTAATGCTTGGTTTGAGTTATTGAACTGCTCTGATATTTATTCACTCATGAAAAGGAACTGAAACAGGGATGAGGTTTAAATGCTCTGTGCCTTTTGACTGTGATTGCCGTGTACATGGTTTCCTTTTACCGACATTAAAATGCTTCATAAGCATGACGCAGTATCAGATCATACATCAAATATGGTTTGAATATTTGTGTGAGTGATCTCATGATAAATTTGGCCCTGAATTTATAAATAAAGTGATTTACTACCAAATGTGACTTTTTTTCTAACTTGAATATAAGTTAGAAACTGAATAACTATTTTAAAGTTAGATCGTCCAAGAGCAATGGAAGATCTCATGGTAAAAAAAAAAAAAATACTCCAGATTAAACAGGAAACATACCTGTATTTGCATAAAAATGACAGATGTACAAACTATACGTATTTGGCCATAAAAACAACAACACTGTATATTTTAGCATCACAACTTCAGCTTGTTAGCAGAGAACTCTTTCTGCTTCTTCTTTGCCACCTTGGTCTTCGAGCCCTTGATTTGGCTCTTGACTTGGTCTTGAAGTTGAGAGAAAAAGGCTTGAGACGAGCGCAGGGCTTTGTCCATGCCATCATTCTGTCAGAACGTGCAAAGACAAAAAGGAAACATCAAATCTCAGAAGCATCCCGACATTCAGTGCTCAGTCAAACTCAAGACACCAACCGTGAGAACTTTGGCCTTTCCTCCTTTAGTAAGCTTCTTGAGAGTCTGTTCGATTTCAGCCTTGTTCTTCTTTTTCTTCTCTACTCCATTAGCTTCCTTGAGCTTCTGTCTCTTCATCCTGTCCTGAATTTTCAGGCGCTTCACTTTCTTCTTCTTCCTTCTCTCACGCTTCTTGTCAGTGGTGGTTTTCTCTGACTGTCCTAGTATATCTCCAGCCTTGTTCTTCTCCTGAGGTAAAGCATTGACATGAATGAATGAGATTTTTATCCCACTAGGGGACATTTCTGTGTTTTACAGCAGCAACATTCAAAGGTACAAAAAAAAAAAAAAAAAAAAAACNATCTGAGGATTAAAATCCTGGCTCCGATTTTATGATGTCATCAGTTAAATACTTAAGTCTTAATAATTGAGAATGTCCTTGGTTCAACCTTCAACCTTTGTCAGTAGAGCAAAGATCTGACTTTCGACGGAAGCTCTGGCCAATGAGAACATCTGAAGACCAAATTCCTAACTCCTTTTTTAACGAGGTCGTAGTTAAATGGACTTAAGTCTTAATGATTGAGAGTGTCCTTGGGTCGACCTTCATCAAATTTGTCAGTAGAGCAAAGATCTGGCTCTCGAGAGAGATTCCTAGCCAATGGGACTATTCAAGACAGATTTTCTGGTTCCTGTTTTATGAGTTTGTTAGTTAAATTGACTTAAAATCTTCATGATTGAGAATGTCCTTGGGTCGACCTTTAGCAGATATGTCAGTTGAGCAAAGATCAGCCTCTCGACGGAAGCCCTGGCCAATGAGACCGTCTGAAGACCGAATTCCTGGCTCCTGTTTCATGAGGTCGTAGTTAAAAGGACTCGAGTCTCTATTATTAAAAATGTCCTTGGGGTGACCTTCAACAATTTTGTCAGAAGAACAAATTTCTGGATCTCGATGGAAGCCCTTGCCAATGAGAGCATCTGAGGATTAAAATCCTGGCTCCGATTTTATGATGTCATCAGTTAAATACTTAAGTCTTAATAATTGAGAATGTCCTTGGTTCAACCTTCAACCTTTGTCAGTAGAGCAAAGATCTGACTTTCGACGGAAGCTCTGGCCAATGAGAACATCTGAAGACCAAATTCCTAACTCCTTTTTTAACGAGGTCGTAGTTAAATGGACTTAAGTCTTAATGATTGAGAGTGTCCTTGGGTCGACCTTCATCAAATTTGTCAGTAGAGCAAAGATCTGGCTCTCGAGAGCCCTGGCCAATAGGACGATTTGAGGACATATTTTCTGGTTCCCGTTTTATGAGGTCGACAGTTAAATTGACNTTCCCTGTACAGTGTTTTAAATTATTACCAGCGAATGAAAAATAAAAGTTCAGCCCAACCTTGATTTCCTCTGGAGCCAGTAATGTGGCCGTACTGACACTGACTGGAGCCACTTCCTCCATAGTAATCGACGGCAAGTTCGAAACCACTTTCACCTCTGGAGCAGCCTAGAAAACATGCAAAGCTCACAGTCCTATTTTGTAGACCTGTATCGTAACAATGGCAATTTGCATATGTAAAAAAAAAAAAAAAATCACAGGTCTTGACTGATCAAATAACAAGGTGACGTCTCACACGGTAGAATTTCACACGAATAAATGTGCAAGGTTGCATTCTCCTTTAATTTTAACCTTTTTTTTTATTTGTGACTTGTAATATTGTTGTGACATTGTATTTTCAAATTCTGCTTGAAAAATTTCAGTGATAAGGCGCCACCGTGATGCTCGAATCACATGATCTAAACATGACCTCATCAATACACATTTCTTTCATAACTACATATTACGGAATCTAATTCAGAATATGAAATTCTTTTTTCATCCAGCCCAGATTATTTTACCATGCATGAATATATTATTTGGAATTAAATTTTAAATGCCA
This sequence comes from Paedocypris carbunculus, assembly GCA_028128575.1. Lineage (NCBI taxonomy): Eukaryota > Metazoa > Chordata > Actinopteri > Cypriniformes > Paedocypris > Paedocypris carbunculus. The sequence goes on from SOMO01001491.1 coordinate 20,882, forward strand.
ATAGAACATAATACTGTCACATTACCAATATTGTTATTATAATGGTAATACATTAAGTAGTATCACATAAAGTGCAACTATGTAATTGCGTAAAGATAATGTGAATCTTTCCTGTGACAAATATTTTGTTTTTTAAATGTCTTATGTGCTTTGTTTTAATTTTACATCATATTAATTGAAATATAAATAGTAATTAGAGGAAAAAATAAATAAAATCAAACTTTTACTCACTGGCTTCGGTATAAAGTGGAAGTTTGATAGTGCGTCCAGTTTCAGGAAGAGTGAATCCATGAGACCCTTGATTTCTACATGATCAGGATTCTCCTCTTCTTCTTTCTTCTCCTGAAAAGCAAAACATAATATGAACATTTATACATCTAGCAAAAATTTGATGAAATTTGATGATCATATTGATCAATATGAGCAATTTACACATGTAGCTTTAGGGAAGACTTACCTGAATCTGCTTGATATATTCTTGCTCATAAACCTCCGCCAGACTCAGTTTGCTCTTCTCGTGGTCCAGAGTTAGTCTCTTTTTATACTCAAACACCTCTTCTTTAGGCTTCTCTTTCCGTACCACATCATCCCAAATCTGAAAGAAACCAAATTACAACCGGTAATACATCAATTCATCCTCCATCAATCATTCCTTCTAGTTATAAAACACACACACACACACACAACAGACCAGGAAGTTAAAACAAACCTGATCTTTGATTCTCTGTTTGATGATTTCCTCAAGACTTAAGGTTGTTTCTTCTGTGATAGCAGGAGCTGCAAGACAAGAATGTAGGTTTAAAAAAAAAAAAAAGACTACTTAATTAAAATACTAATTGTATTTTTCCACAAAGTAAACACACACCAACTCTAGAAGCCTGGTCGAACTCCACGTCTTCCTCTAACATGCTGTTTTCAGGTCGAATTTGAGCAGTAACTTCGCCAGTCAACTGCCATGGCTTCTCTGATAACGCAGCTTTCTCCAACTCCTTGATCTTCTGGGCCATCTTATTACAAAACAAATACATAATTGTAAAAACAAAAAACAAAAACAAAAAAAAAAAAAACTAATTTGAACACAAATACCTTTTCCTGACGCTTTTCAAAAGATGACTTGGACTCTGTTTTAGGCTGATTTTTGGCTTTTCCTCCCAAAATGTCTTCCACATCCTCTCCTTCGCTTTCATCCGGAAGATCAAAGGTCACCTTCCTTAAAGCATCTCTAGCTTTATTGCTCCTTAGAAAAGGAAAAATATTAGATCTCCAAAGGCACGCTACAGGGCAATACAACCAATATACTCTTACTCCTCCATGTCATCATCGTTCATATTTTCATCCTCATCTTCCAAAGCGTCAAGGTCTTCCTCGTCTACCTCATCATCACCATCATCATCATCATCACCTTCTTCTGATCCCTCGAAATCATCATTAGGTTCTTGATCATTTTCTTCATCCGTCTGTCCAGGTTTTGCATCCACAGGATCAAAGAAATCTTTGTACTTTATATCTCTGGAGCTTTTCTTCTGCAAAAAAAAAAAAGTAAAAAAAAGTTCAATAAAATTTTAGTTGAAAACAACTGAACGATCAAGTAAAAGATAAAAAAAAAAAAAATATATAAATACCTTTTTTAGCTTTTTCACCGCTACTGGTCTATCGAAATGAAGTTCATCTTCCTCGTCTGTTGGCAGGTCCTGGAAATAGTCAATGTCCTGTCCTCCAGTTTCAAGTCCTTCTTTTTTATCCATGTCATCCAGAAAGGCCTCCATTTCTGCCAGTTTAAAGAATCTGTCATCGACTTCTGATGACTTCTGTTTAGAACCGGGTTGTTTCGCAGCTAATTGTCTTTTCTGCTTGGCTTGTTTCTCTAATTTGTCCACATCAAAATCCAAATCCGAGTCCTCGTCTGAATATTTCTCCACCTCTGTNCTCCAGTTTCAAGTCCTTCTTTTTTATCCATGTCATCCAGAAAGGCCTCCATTTCTGCCAGTTTAAAGAATCTGTCATCGACTTCTGATGACTTCTGTTTAGAACCGGGTTGTTTCGCAGCTAATTGTCTTTTCTGCTTGGCTTGTTTCTCTAATTTGTCCACATCAAAATCCAAATCCGAGTCCTCGTCTGAATATTTCTCCACCTCTGTTTTTCTTCCCTGTGATTTGGACTTTAACTTTAATTCTTCCTTTTCCTCCTCTTCTTCTTCCTCCTCCTCATCATCATCCTCTTNTCTGATGACTTCTGTTTAGAACCGGGTTGTTTCGCAGCTAATTGTCTTTTCTGCTTGGCTTGTTTCTCTAATTTGTCCACATCAAAATCCAAATCCGAGTCCTCGTCTGAATTTTTCTCCACCTCTGTTTTTCTTCCCTGTGATTTGGACTTTAACTTTAATTCTTCCTTTTCCTCCTCTTCTTCTTCCTCCTCCTCATCATCATCCTCCTCTTCTTTTCCGTCCACATCTGAATCCTTATCCAGCTCCTCAGCGTCCTCCTCATCCTCAGCATCATCGGGGAACGCAATATCATTATCTGTCACAGCTCGGCCAACCGTTTCCTTAAACTTTCTCAGTAAAGTCGAGTTTTGTAGCTCCAGCTCTTGCCAGATTTGCTCCTCGTCAAAGTTTTCAATAACCAGTTGATCCAGTGGGCTTCCTTTGCATTGCTCATCTGCCTTGCTCAAGTCATAAAGAGTTTTGGTAAGGGATGTGAACTCAGTCGCCAAAGATTCTTG
>SOMO01001492.1:0-16243 GCA_028128575.1 Paedocypris carbunculus
TTGTCAGGATGCTCAGATCAGTTTACGCCGACTGGGATCTGAAAAAGAATCTCTCGAACAGAGAATCAAACTGTTGGAAAGTGAGAAAGTGGATCTTCAGGAGAAAACAAATCAGGGAGAATTACAGATTAAACACACTCAACAACTACTGAACAGGTAACAACACAACAAACAACGTTACCCCCTTAGCAATACATCTCTCTATATGAAATACTGTATTTCTTCCATGATAACAAACAATATACACGATTATAATTTTTCTGTGTAACAGTGGAAAGGATGAAGTTAATAGTCTGCAAAGTCAACTTAAAGAAGCAGAGAAACTGTTGAGTGAGCTGAAGCAAGAGAATGAACATGTTACACAGCAGAGAGCGAAAGAGGAGGAGAAGAGAATTCAAATGGANAAGGATGAAGTTAATAGTCTGCAAAGTCAACTTAAAGAAGCAGAGAAACTGTTGAGTGAGCTGAAGCAAGAGAATGAACATGTTACACAGCAGAGAGCGAAAGAGGAGGAGAAGAGAATTCAAATGGAGAGTGAAAGGCAGAAACGGTGAGGACGAATTTCACAAAGTTTGACTGGTGCATACTTTATTAAATTATATATATTTTTTGGTCTAGTGTGGAAGCAGAGATGCTGGAGATCGCTCAGCTGAGTGAGAGAGAGACACACACTCGTTTGGAGCTGTACAGCCTGAAGGGGGCGCTGGAGAGAGAGAAACTAGACAGAGCTCGTGCTGAGCAAGAGGCGGCTGATAAAAACAACTCCTTACTAAAGGTAAACCTTACTATAACAGTGCTTTAGTTATTTCTACTAATCTGATGTTATTAAAAAGAGGTTTTGCTGTTATAAAATGTTAATTAGAACGTCATCAAAGTCCCGTGAACTCAATAATTCAGACCTTGTGTTCAAATGAAATATCTAAGTATTTTATCACCTTTCCCATCCTTTGTGATATGGTTATTTAAACCTGTCATTTCAGGCTCAGGAGTCAATTTCGGCCTTGTCCACCAGGCAAACACAGCTAGAGAGAGATCTCGCGGAGGGTCAAGATGCCTTGAAGAAAATGGCTATTTTAAATGAAGCTCTATCAAAGGACAAACAAGAACTCAGTGTTCGTGTTCTACAGGTCTGGTATTCCAATGTACTCATGCTTGGCCTGTGATGAGGTTTGTAACTTTTTGTCCCTGACTCCTCAGCTGGAGACGGAGTTAGCAGTTTACCAGAACCAGATCCAGACTTTGGACTCGGAGTTGGTCCGTCTGCGCAGAGAAATCAAGACTGTGATGATAGAGGCTGATGAACTAAGGTGCCATGCTTTCTTGCATTTAAACATGTTGATTATATATTTCTATATAAAACATTTTTTTGTAGTTATGATTCAAAAAGTCTAGAGAAATTCACTATTTCAGTGATGTATGAAGGTCATCCCCGATTTGTACTTTCTATTATTTAAGGTTCAAATTATTTTTTATTTTTCATTTAATTAATAATTTTGGTTTCAAAATTGGAGTCATTCATAACACTCACACTTTAGTAAACCATTATCACATTCACATTACTGAAATGACACATGAATATAAGTCTGGATAAGAGCATCTGATAAATGAATATACATTTATTTATACACACACACACACACACACACACACACGCCACTTGCTGATTGACTACAGTATTTTTTATAATCTTCAACATGTTTTTTGCAAAAGTATAATGTGTGCTAGAAATAACAAAAATGTAAGCGTCATGTTAGTTGCTTTATGATTAACTGTAATAGCTAAATTCTAGTCTACATTTATGTTCACAATCACATTATTCTCCCCACTGTTTTCTTTCTTTCCCACTGATTCTTCTTGGCGCCTTTTTTCAGGAATGTTGTCAATTGGTTGTCATTCTTTCAGCACATGTACTGTACATTTTAGGGATCAGATTTTTTTTTAAATGACACATGCAAAGTAATTTTTTTGACGAACCTGAATGTTTTTGTTTTACAGTATTTTATCACTGCATGAAGTTAAACAATCATTTATTTTGATGTTTTCAGGATCACAGAGTTAAAAGAGACCATTAAAACTCTTCAGTCTGGACGAGAAAAGCAGGAAGCAGAGATGGAGAGAAGACATAAAGAGGAGATGCAGAGAAAACTTGAAGAAGAGAGGAAATGGGAGCAACGGATAGAGTTGGAGAGGAATTATGAGTCTGTCAGACATGCTGTCAGGACGCTGGTAAATCAGAGACTTCCTCAAGATGCGCTGCTTGAATTGTCATTGAAAGTCTTTTANAAACTCTTCAGTCTGGACGAGAAAAGCAGGAAGCAGAGATGGAGAGAAGACATAAAGAGGAGATGCAGAGAAAACTTGAAGAAGAGAGGAAATGGGAGCAACGGATAGAGTTAGAGAGGAATTATGAGTCTGTCAGACATGCTGTCAGGACGCTGGTAAATCAGAGACTTCCTCAAGATGCGCTGCTTGAATTGTCATGAAAGTCTTTTACTTATCTGTTGTTTTTGTATATTTCTGTCTGTGTTATGTCCAGTCAGGGGTTCTGAGTTCTCAGCAGCTAAGTGGACAGTCCATTCTGCCTGTAGGTGACGAGTCTAGTGAAGATCTGTCTTCTGTCCTGTCTGTTATTGCTCAAGCTGAGTCTACCCTGCACTGGAGACAACAGGAAATACAGGTTAATCACTAGTCAACGTTAATCACTTTACTGTCTTAATGTATGTCGTGTGGACATCTTGTTTGATCAGGCAGATATTTAAACTAGAAAATAAAAATCATATCAAGTCATTTGATGAAGTGTTGTTTTTTGTCAGGATGCTCATATCAGTTTACACCAACTGGGATCCGAAAAAGAATCTCTCGAACAGAGAATCAAACTGTTGGAAAGTGAGAAAGTGGATCTTCAGGAGAAAACAAATCAGGGAGAATTACAGATTAAACACACTCAACAACTACTGAACAGGTAACAACACAATTATCAACTCTATCCCATAAACAACTGTTTACTTCTCTATGAAATATTTTAATTTGGATAAAAATGAACAATAAACAGAATTGTGATATTCATGAATGCTTATTATACATATGAACCCTTTGTAAAATCCAGTTTTATCGCTGGTCATTCATGTTTCTGTGTAACAGTGAAAAGGATGAAGTTAATAGTCTGAAAAGTCAATTGGATGATGGAGAGAAACTGTTGAGTGAGCTGAAGCAAGAGAATGAACATGTTACACAGCAGAGAGCGAAAGAGGAGGAGAAGAGAATTCAAATGGAGAGTGAAATGCAGAAACAGTGAGGACATTCTTTATCATTCATTCATCTTTTGCTTCTTAGTCCTTTATAGTGTCGCAGGGTCTCATATAAAAAAATCGACATTTCTCTTTTTAAAGACTTTTTTCACATAGTGTCTTTGCATTGGTCTCGGACTAAGAAAAGCGCTATATAAATGAACTTGAACTTGATAAATTTGTATTTTAATTGTGTGTGTGTGTGTGTGTGTGTGTGTGAAAGCTTTTACTGTAGAACTGTAAGCACTGCAAATGGATGAACTCTACTAAATTAGTTTCCTATAAAAGCCAATCAAATAGATGATTTGAATTTAAGCCTCTTGCGGAATGTTTTCTTCAAAAGCAGGAAGTGTGCTAGAAATAACGTGAATGAAAGTGTCATTTTATTTGCTTCATGATTAACTATAATAGCTAAATTTTACATTTATGTTCACAAATACATTATTCTCCCCACTGTTCCTCGCCAACTTTTTCTATCAGGAATGTTTTCACTTGGTTGCCACTCTTTCAGCATCCCAAATAGAGTACATTGTAGGGATCAGGTTTTTTTTAAACGACACATGCAAAGTAATTTTTTTACGAACCTGAATGTTTTTGTTTTACAGTATTTTATCACTGCATTCAGTTAAACAATCATTTATTTTGATGTTTTCAGGATCACAGAATTAAAAGAGACCATTAAAACTCTTCAGTCTGGACGAGAAAAGCAGGAAGCAGAGATGGAGAGAAGACACAAAGAGGAGATGGAGAGAAAACATGAAGAAGAGAGGAAATGGGAGCAACGGATAGAGTTGGAGAGGAATTATGAGTCTGTCAGACATGCTGTCAGGACGCTGGTAAATCAGAGACTTCCTCAAGATGCGCTGCTTGAATTGTCATTGAAAGTCTTTTACTTATCTGTTGTTTTTGTATATTTTTGTTTGTGTTATGTCCAGTCAGGGGTTCTGAGTTCTCAGCAGCTAAGTGGACAGTCCATTCTGCCTGTAGGTGACGCGTCTAGTGAAGATCTGTCTTCTGTCCTGTCTGTTATTGCTCAAGCTGAGTCTACCCTGCACTGGAGACAACAGGAAATACAGGTTAATCACTAGTCAGCGTTAATCACTTTACTGTCCTAATGTATGTCGTGTGGACATCTTGTTTGATCAGGCAGATATTTAAACTAGAAAATAAAAATCATATCAAGTCATTTGATGAAGTGTTGTTTTTTGTCAGGATGCTCATATCAGTTTACACCAACTGGGATCCGAAAAAGAATCTCTCGAACAGAGAATCAAACTGTTGGAAAGTGAGAAAGTGGATCTTCAGGAGAAAACAAATCAGGGAGAATTACAGATTAAACACACTCAACAACTACTGAACAGGTAACAACACAATAAACAACGTTACCCCCTTAGCAATACATCTCTCTATATGAAATACTGTATTTCTTCCATGATAACAAACAATATACACGATTATAATTTTTCTGTGTAACAGTGAAAAGGATGAAGTTAATAGTCTGCAAAGTCAACTTAAAGAAGCAGAGAAACTGTTGAGTGAGCTGAAGCAAGAGAATGAACATGTTACACAGCAGAGAGCGAAAGAGGAGGAGAAGAGAATTCAAATGGAGAGTGAAAGGCAGAAACGGTGAGGACATTCTTCTTATTTAGCCAAATTAACGACTTTAGATTGTTAGAATAGTTATAGTTAACATTAGAAGAGGTATGATCCGAAGTCTCCGGTGAAAAAACACATTTCGGTAAAACTGTATATTAGAACCATCCTAAAATTGTCTTTTTAATAATTTGAGATATAATTATTCTTGCTTGATAATTTAGGATAATTTTGGTTGCAAAACTGAAGTCATACTTAACAATCACACACTTTAGTAAACAGACATCACATTTACATTACTGGAATTACTTCAGGAATGTTGTAATTTTGGTCGTCACTTTTTCAGAAGCTTAATTAAAGTATATTTCAGGGATTATATTTTTGTAATTGGCACTTGCAAAGTAATTTTTCTTTGACAAATCTGAATGTTTTTGTTTTACAGTATTTTATCACTGCAAGTTGTTATTTAATCCTTTATTTTTATGTTTTCAGGATCACAGAGTTAAATGAGACCATTAAAACTCTTCAGTCTGGACGAGAAAAGCAGGAAGCAGAGATGGAGAGAAGACACAAAGAGGAGATGGAGAGAAAACATGAAGAAGAGAGGAAATGGGAGCAACGGATAGAGTTGGAGAGGAATTATGAGTCTGTCAGACATGCTGTCAGGACGCTGGTAAATCAGAGACTTCCTCAAGATGCGCTGCTTGAATTGTCATTGAAAGTCTTTTACTTATCTGTTGTTTTTGTATATTTTTGTCTGTGTTATGTCCAGTCAGGGGTTCTGAGTTCTCAGCAGCTAAGTGGACAGTCCATTCTGCCTGTAGGTGACGCGTCTAGTGAAGATCTGTCTTCTGTCCTGTCTGTTATTGCTCAAGCTGAGTCTACCCTGCACTGGAGACAACAGGAAATACAGGTTAAATACTAGTCAACGTTAATCACTTTACTGTTCTAATGTATGTCGTGTGGACGTCTTGTTTGATCAGGCAGAAATACTTACCATACAGTATATTTGAAATACTGTATTTATGCAAATATGAGCACCCTTTTTCAATTTTAAAAGGTCAAAAACTTGATGAATGCTTTTTTGCGCATACATCAAAAATGCTCATAAACACAAGCCCCCGTTTTTCCATAATTCAAGTTAGCAGCAATCACAAATAAATGGAAATATGTGGTCAAAATGCAGCGATGCACTTCTGCGTTGTGTTTTATCTTTCTTTAAATAAATCTTTTGGAGGCAGACAAGCCTATACGTAGGCTTTTTTTGGCTCAATAGCAGAAAAAAGAAACATAACATTTAGAAGTGATATTTAACAACCTGTTTTTTATTCTATAATTAAGTAAACGAGTCACAAGTTAATATTGTTAAAAAAAAAAGTTAAACAAAGTATTGTTTAGAAAAATATTTTGCCTGAATTATAGGTTCTTGGAAAGTCAGAACATCAAGAAAGTAATGAGGTGCCTAAAAAATTCAGGGCGAAGGGGTTCTTATATTTGTGTAAATACGGTAAATATCAAGTAATTTGATGAAGTGTTGTTTTTTGTCAGGATGCTCATATCAGTTTACACCAACTGGGATCCGAAAAAGAATCTCTCGAACAGAGAATCAAACTGTTGGAAAGTGAGAAAGTGGATCTTCAGGAGAAAACAAATCAGGGAGAATTACAGATTAAACACACTCAACAACTACTGAACAGGTAACAACACAATAAACAACGTTACACCATAAACAACCGTTCACATCTCTCTATGTAAAATATTTGTTTTCATCATAATGAACAAAAAAATGAATTTACGATATTCAAAAACGCTTATTACAAAATGTAACATTTAATTTTATTCAATTGTAAAATCTAGTTTTTGAACAGTTTTATTGCTTAAAATTGATTATTTTTCTGTGTAACAGTGAAAAGGATGAAGTTAATAGTCTGCAAAGTCAACTGGAAGATGCATCGAAACTGTTGAGTGAGCTGAAGCAAGAGAATGAACATGTTACACAGCAGAGAGCGAAAGAGGAGGAGAAGAGAATTCAAATGGAGAGTGATAGGCAGAAACGGTGAGGACATTCTTCTTATTTAGCCAAATTAACGACTTTAGATTGTTAGAATAGTTATAGTTAACATTAGAAGAGGTATGATCCGAAGTCTCCGGTGAAAAAACACATTTCGGTAAAACTGTATATTAGAACCATCCTAAAATTGTCTTTTTAATAATTTGAGATATAATTATTCTTGCTTGATAATTTAGGATAATTTTGGTTGCAAAACTGAAGTCATACTTAACAATCACACACTTTAGTAAACAGACATCACATTTACATTACTGGAATTTACACTTTGATATAAGATAATATTGGATAAGAGCATCATCTCTTGCAGATTGACTGCAGTATTTTTATAATCTTAATCATGTTTTAAGCAAAAGCATGACGTATGCTAGACATAACGTTAATGTTAGTGTTGTTTTAGTTGCTTAATGATCAACTCTAATAGCTGAATTCACGTTTATATTCATAATTATANAGTGTTTTTGTACCTTTTGTCATGTTTTAGCAAAAGCAGGAAATGTGCTAAAAATAACGTAAACGTTAGCGTGCACCAAACGAGAGATGTTGCGCTCGTCTGGAGTGGAACTTGAGAACTGGACTTTCGCTGATTAGCATAGAGGCCTAACGTCATCACGTTACGTTGACGAAAAAAAATGCCAGAAGAAGACGCGATTTCCAACGCGTGACGAAACTTGTCGTCTCTTAGCTACACTCTGTTTTCGGTTTAAAACACATCGTGTTTACGCTGCAGTTCATATTGTAAGAGATGAACAATGTGTTTATATTGTATTGTTTGTTTTTTTGTTGAGGTGCGTGTACACGCGATCGTCGTTAAATGTAAATATGCACGTACAATATTGCAATGTTTGCTATTGTTGTTTCTGGCTTCACTATTGTTCGATCGGGCTTGTGCTTTTACAGGTTGTTACTAGTCAATCATAGTAGTCTTTAGTACAAAATGTGCGACTAGTACAGCATATGTTCTGTTATCACACTTATGTTGTTTCTGTGGTCCAGGGAGCAGAGGGAGGCAGATGTGAAAAAACTGCATCTGCTACAAAACAGAACATCTGAGCTGGAGATGGAGAGAGGATATGTAGAACATGTCCTTGAAGGGAATGTGATCAATGGAGAGTTGAATGTAAAGGTGAGAATTTAATACTGTTTTTGAAGATTGGAAAGGAAAATAATATAATACATGCAAAATAAGTAAAGTGTATGTTCTTTATTTCAAATGAATTGTAGACTAGTTTATTATACTATTCATGTGTTATTCCTATAATATGCAGTGATGCAAAATGACTTTTGTGTTTTAGTTTACTCAGACGTGCAGCAATCAAATGACAGAGGTACAGAGCATGTTCCAGGATGACCTTGACACTGCAGAAGAAGGACAGAGATGCGAGATCACAGTATGTGCGCTGCAGAGAAAGAACGAGCAGCTCACAATGAACAGCGAGGAACTTCGATATAGTGAGACATCATGCCATATGTCTGCACTCTTTAGGTTGGAATGATTTTCAGTCTTAGATTTAAATTGTACATAAAATGTTTTGTTATCAGTTCAATGCATTGAAAGAAATGTTGAATCAAATAAGAACCTTTCCTAGAACCCAGAAATGTTCATAAACATTTATTATTATTTTTTTTTTTGCAAAAGTTTGGATTCTTCATTGAATGTATTTAAAATTATATTTATTTATGCATGTTTGTTTTTAAATAGATGTGCATTTATATATATTCTCTATTCTATATATTGATTTTGTTAAACAAGGGTAGTTGCAATTAAATTCTAAAATTGTCTTTCAGAGGTTTGGTGGAATCCCAACAACAGCAAGAAGTGCATTGCAGTCAGCTGGACTCACAAGGTAAAGACACAACACTGAGGGAACCAAAAAAAAAAAAAACTCAAAAGCTGGACATTCAAATTTCACAATAAATGATACATATAATGATTACATTTATACATTGCTACATTTAAGCAATTGATAAATGAAACAATATACAGATAATATGATGAATAAATATAAAACTGTGGGATGAGTGATGTCCTATGTATGTTGTATATACAGTCAACTCAGCGTAAATGCACATCGCTTAACTGCATAATTCATTTATCTGCACGTCAGTCTGCGGTCCCAATTTTACCTCATTCAAAAGAGAGGGAAACGGCTCCGGTTAAGTGCAGCATTGCAGAACTGCATCTCCGCATTACTAACACGCTTGTTTTGTCCCGGCTACACAGAAACTCATTAATTTGTGTTCATCCTTTTAATGTGGCGAACAGTGGATTCGTTCACACCAAAACGGTGGGCTGCGGCCATGTAACTTCTGTTTTCTTTCAACATATCGAGAAGTGTTAGCTTCTCAGCAATCATCATTGTTTTTCGGTGACGTTTTCATTTTCGAAATTTACGGAAAATTCGCAGTATATTGCTTTTAGTTGTTTAATAGTTATTATTATTTTTAATAGTTGATAATTGGTAAATAAACTTTTGATAAAAGTCCTTTGTCTTTCTTTGATAAAGTCGTCACTGGAAAACACACTGTTCACACGTTCTTATATTTCTTGTTTGGTACATTTTTAGGACAATTTCAGTCAACGCGAATAGAACTGATTGGAGAGAGTTCTCAGAGAGAAAACGAATATCAAGAAGCCTCAGAGGAAAGAATCGACAATAAAAGGAAGAAAGAGAACCAAAAACACAGTGGCATTGAACACGAATTTTTGAGATTTATGGAATGGCAAAAAGAGCAAGAAGCTCTGAATTCAGAACTTAAACAAAAGGATGGAATTACACAGAGGAACAAGACAGATGGATTAGATAGACAAGAAGATATGTTACATGCCACACAAATACCACATACAGAATTAGAAAATCTGCGTGCTACATTAGGAACTGAGCGGAATTCTCCTGATAATGAACAGAGAGAAAGATACACTGAAATGGACAGATGGACAAATGAAGAAATTGAGAGTGTAAGTGAGTATGGAGAGTCTTTTCAGAGTTTCGGTGATCAAGAGAAAGAAGAATTTCAGAATCAGAAAATTCCAGAAAGAGACCATAAAGCCTCTAATCTTTTACAAAAGCTTGTGGAAGGATTACAAAACAGCGAAGAGGGTATTGAAGAGCTCAAATCCAAATTCCAATCATTTGAGAGAAAAAATGAGAATCTGCAATCAGAGTTACAAAAGAAAAATAGTTTAGAAAGTAGAATAGAAGCGCTTGAGCAACAGAACACTTACCTAAAGGAAACCGAATGTGTAATTAAGAGAGAAAATGTTGGCAGAGAAGAGCAAATAGATGAACTAAAGACACTAGAGGAGAAAAATGAAGAACTAATGAACCTCAAAAGAAGAGATGAAAATTGGGTGACAACCAAAATGACATCGTTCCTGAAAAAAGAGGACGATGAGGAAGAATATTATGAACCTAAATGTAGAGTTCAGTCGTTGGAGTTAAGTGTAAAGAAGCTGGAGACGGAAGCAGAGTATAAAAATATTCAAATAAATCTTTTAACGAAGGAAAACTTGGAGTTAAAAAACATGGCAAAAGATAAACACCACAAATTTGGTCAACTGCAAGCGGATCAAAATGAGCTGGAAAAACATCTGAAAAAAGAAATTGAAGATCTTAACTACAACATTGAGCGAGTCTTCAAAGAAAAAGAGATGGCTTTAGCAATGGTGGAACAAAAGGTTCAAGAAATGAAAGAATTACAAGACGATTTCATCAGGGAAAAGTCCATATTTGAAGAGAAAATTAAAACAGAACATGAAGGTACGAGCAAGCTGAGAGCTGAGATGGTTGAGATTAAAAGTGAGCAAAAGCGTAGAGAAGAAAGGGCGGAAGACCGAAGGAAAAGATGTGAGTTTGAGGAAAAGGAAAGAGAGCGGAGACTCAGAGAAGAGCTTTCTCAGAAGGAGAGTCAATCGAAGCAGTTAAGGCAGAAGATTCATGAACTTGAACAAAAGATTGAGGAGGATACAAGAGCCAGACTAAAACAAGTGGAGGACATTAAACAACAGATGGTCTTTCTACAAGCCAGTCAGGAGCAGACACGTGCACTCAAAAAGACACTGGAGGAAAGAGAAGCTGAAAATCAAAGGCTTCTTCATCACATGGAGACCATGAACCAACTGCAAGACTCACTGCATGATGCAAAGAGGAGGAGTGAGGAACTAGCCAAGAGTCTAGAAGAAACCGAATGTGCATTTGAGAAAGCCAAGCAACAGTGCAGAGAAAAAGAGGACTACTTGGCGGACTTTAATCGGGAGATTATTGTGGTAAAACATGAGCGAGACCAAGAGAAAGCAATGGTTGCAGAACTAAGTACAGAGGTGCAGCTATTAAGAGATAAGCTGGATAAACGTTTAGAAGATGTTAATAGATTGTCACAAGTGCTTCAAGACACTCAGACACAGGTACAAATTCTAGAAACCAAAGTAATGAGCTGTGTCCAAGAGAAAGAACAACTTCAGATTTCACTGAGGCAGATCGAAGCCCAGAAGAACCATCTAGAAACTCAACTACAAGACGAGAAACAAGAAAGTGAAAGGTTGATTCCAGCGCTTCAGATGTTCAAACCAAACCAAAAGCCAAGCATAGTGGATAGTGGCCATGGAACTCTGTCAGATGTTCTTGAGATTAATTCTGATTACCGGTTCCAAAATAATGAGTTAAACATAGTTCGGGAGAAACTGAAAAGAAAGGAACAGGAAACGGAGATTTTGAGATCAAGAGCTCAGAGCTTACAATCTGAAATAGACACACTGCATGCGGCCATTAGGATTGGAAGCGTGGATTCCATGCCATTAGATAATGAGAAGTCATTAAAGGAACAATTGTCCACTGCCTTGTTGTTTAATGAGGAGAGGGACAATCTCCTCAAAGAGAAGGATGCAGAAGTATATGAACTGAAGGCGAGAACTGAAGAGCTAATAATGGACCGGGATCGAGTCCGAATTGCTTTGGAGAAGACTGAATCCACACTGATCGAATACATGGAGCAGCAGGAACAGCTGGATGGTAGAAAAGTCAAGCCAGGACCTTATTTGCCACAATATATTAAGGTATTTACGTTTTCATTTTCAATGAACATCACATTTTACTCACCCATGAGAATTACGGTATTTGTATATGCTTGTACTGGACCACCTGGATTTGTAGATCATTTGGGGTCTTTTGTGGTGGCAATAAGGGGAGTTTTCCCAGACATTTCCAGAATGAAGTTGAGGCATCTATCTGATTTTGACAGCAAACAAGTGTTTTTTTTTTTNGATGGTGGAATATGCTTTTTTCCACATAACAGGAAATAACACATAACATATTGAAAATGTAATTGTTTATTTTTTGCCAATGTTAAAAGGACCTAAACCTTGCGAATGAGGACACAGATTCTGCAGTCCAGGAGCGTCTGTCAGCCATGCAGCGGGCAGTGGCACATCTGGAAGAGGAGAACGACATTGTGCTTAAAAGAAACTATCATCTGGAAATGAAGAATGAGAAACTCAAAACAGAGACAAACGACCTGAGACAGACCCTAAAAGAGGTTTGCACTCATTATACTCCGATATTTTCACTTCAGCATCATACATGATGAATTCACAAATTGGACTGTTGTCAGGTTGAGCAGAAAAGACAGAAACTCATCAAAAGGCAGCGGCTTTCACAATCTGAAGAGGGAATGCTGGTACGAAGTGTTTTTCATTCGGGTTGTTGGCTAAAATATGTCTCCGCTTCAGCAGGAGTATAACTGAAGCTTCTTGTTCCTTACTCCCTTTGAAAAAAACTCATACTATTTTAAAATACAGGTGCTGCTGGTCAGTAAAAATAGATTATCTCCATAATACTCTGGAGAAATAAAATGGAAATTTGTATGATATTTTACTCAATCTTTTAGCTCTATATTTTTTGCTAATTGGTACTATGTTGTTGATCGACCTGTTGTACCAGTCTAGCGTTCTGATACATATACATGAGATTTACTGGAAGGTTAAATGCAGAACACAATTTCGATGTGCCCCATGTGGCCATTTTGACAAACTCTTCTGACAAACGTTGAAGCATCACAAATTGTATGGTTTTATTGAAAAAAATACAAGTTTCTTTATAGGAGGAAAGCCTAAATTGGTTTATATTCACCAATACAAATGCCATTGTTGGAGTAAAAATATTTACGTTTGCATATGCTTGATTATACCTGATTATACTTTTGTAATACGCAGTTTTCTGATCTGACGAATAATACTCATAAGGAAGAGCTGAAGAGAGCTCAGGAGTATGCTAAGGAGCTGCAAGAACAGGTTTGATTTAGTTGATCATTAGTTTTCTGCATCAGAAATGGTAATAAAATGGTTCTACTTTTTCAGGTTCAGCGTCTGCAACACGAACGGGCTGTTTTCCATCAACAGAAAGCGGCGTTCATAGATCAGTCTCTGAAGAACAATGAGAGTGTGATGTCCCTTAGACGGGACCTAACGGAGTCCTTAGCAACGGTATCCCAGCAGCTCAGCCCGGCAGTGCTGGATTCAGAGTCACGCAAGCTGGATAGGAGCATCAGAATGGAAGTTTCTCGATTTTCTCTCAACAAATGATAAATAAGTGCTTATTTTATATTCAGCGAGCATTACGTCATTCGTTGGACACTTGCTTATTTATTCTTTTCCATCATGTAGGATTTTTTTATAGTCTGCATTTCTTCAAACAGGTTTTGAAATGCTTTTATTGTTTGTATACGTGTATATATATGTTGATATTTAAATATATGCCAAAAATGTTGACGAGTGTTAACTTGAAGAATATGTTTAGAATTCTAAATCACATATAAAATAACAATGAATGTGTTCAGTTCTAGCAAATGTTTTGTACCTAATGCTTCATGGGGCCATATGTACAGTTTATGCAATAAACTAGACACATTTTGTTTGATTACATAGAACCTAGCTTATATTTTGTGAAATACTGTTTGTAAGTCTATTTTACTCTTATTCTCTTTGATCACTGTTTCAAAAAATTACCCATTATTCCAGTGTTTAAAAGATTTGTTGAGTGCATTCCAAACATCTCCACTGTCTCACTATGAGGAGACGACTTTGATTCTGATTTCTCAGAAATGATTTGTGTTAAAACCTTTAAAAAGCTTTTTTAAAAAGCTTTCAGGAGGACAAACGACATTCTGGCATTGAGCGTGAGATCTTACCTCGTCTGGAGTGGAACGGCTACCTGGTCCAAGACTGCCCTGCGTGGATTGGCGGAGAAGTGGTGTTNATTGTCCAATAAATAATACACGTAATTTTTTTTATATTCATCATTAAAAAATACGTTCAATTGACAAAATATTCTTTTTTATGGTTTTTCAATTACAATTCGCAATTTTAACCTAATCTTAATTGTACATTTTCTCTATTGGTTTTGTAATTATAAATGGCAGACAGGAAGTTAGTATTGAGTTGAGTGGAGACGTCTGATCTGCACGTCAGGCTGAAAGCGCTGGAGGAACGTGGCAGGCGGCGTAATTGATGCGACAGTCCGAGACGCTGTCGCTTAGACGCTGTGTCTGATTCATGGTGGTGTCAGCACTCCCTTCACCAGAGACCCCAGATGTGCATCCCTGTGACAGGGCTTACAAAGGTCAGCCAGTCTCAGGTCACGCGGGTCACGGTCACAGACATGCAATATGCTGCGAGAAACTCGAGACACAGAAATAAGTCTACAGATGTCTAGACTGAACACATCCAAAGTTTTATAAAGCAAAAATTTTATATCGTGTTCAACCTATAAGCGTCAACATATTTTATGGATTTTTTTTCTTAGTCCAATTTAAAAATTAATTTATATATTTTTTTTTTATTATTATATAACAAATAATATTGTAATTATTTACCTTATAAATTACTTCAGAATTAATAATTATGTAGTAAATGAATAATATACATTATTTGTAAGTATTAAGAAGTAAGGACTAAATTTTGTTTATTCAAATGTATTAAATTTAAATTTTTTTTTTAATTTAATTTAATTATTTTTTTTAATAATTAATGGTTTTAAATTCTTGCAGTTTTATTTATTAAAAATTAAGTTTTAAAATAGCTTTAATGTAGTTTATACGTATATCTATGTATATAGTATATGTTCAAAAATGTTTTTTTTTTATTGTAGTCGACTCTTTCGCTTTCTGTTTTGGCAGAGCATTGCTCAAATACTATTTTTTTTTTTTTTCTTTTCACAAGTTGTGGTCCTTGTTCCCTCTTTTGTGCTTTTCTTAACATAAATCGTAACAATGGAAGCAATTCCAGATCCGTGTGAATTGTCTCCGCCTCACCAATTTGAATCTATAGCCATATTGTAGCTCTTTTATTCAAACAAGTCTGTTTTTGTCACCATTTCTCTTTTTTATTGAAAACCCAGTCAATCTCCCTGAGATTATATGTCAGGTCGCTGTGAATTGTGGAAGGATCAGACAGCCCGCGACTATACAGCAGTCCCCCAGAATAAAATCAAGTAAATGGAGGACTGTGAATCAGGGCTGAGAGGATTAAATCCGTCCATATGGAACGAGACAGAAAGACACTGGGGAAAAGAGGACAGGAAGAGAAAGTGGGAAAAAGGAGTACGTAGGTTATCCAAAAGGAAATGCCTTTTTGACTCAGTCGCTGCCAAACTGCTTACTGCCGGAAAGCGTCTTCCTGATAGGAAAGAAGTGCATCAAAGAGCTTCAGTACGGCTACTATTACAGAATTCAGTATTACCACAACCAAACAGGAAAAACTCCATGTCCGCGTGGAATCGGATATTAATTATATATGGAATCGCAATCATTGAAAAAAAATAGGCACACAATGTTTTTTCTCTGGTTTGCTAGAATCTGAGAATTCTGATCTGAATTGTTAGCTTAAGGCTGTACACGTTAGCTATTATTTTTGCTAACACAGTCAGTAAAGATGCTCTAAAACGATAAACGTATTTTTCAAATACTCGTAATTCACTGTATCATAGTAATATATTATAATATATTCCCTTAATCCACTGTGAGACTCTTACTACATGTCATGTGACTTAGTGACTGGCTATTGGTGGCTATTTAAATTCGACCATGTGGAACTGTAAGGCGTATTGAAGGATTCTAGAAACCTTTTTTGAGATAGAAAATAGAAAGGATTCTGTTTTTCTCAGTTTTTCTCTGCGCTACTGATCATGACCTTGTTCATGTTTCTGTATCGTTTTCAGTCTTTTGCCTGTTTTCGAGTTTGCTTCTTGCCTTGCCTTTTTTATTTTACTTAAATTCTGAGTTGTATGTGCATTATGATACAACA
>SOMO01001498.1:5205-20246 GCA_028128575.1 Paedocypris carbunculus
CACACACACACACACACACACACACAGTTGTGGCAGGGATTACAGGCTCTAATCCAGGTGGGTTCTTTAATGATTGACGAAAACACAGACTCTCATTTGCCCCCAGACACCACGACTTAAGGCTGTCCAATGCTCCGGGTATGTGTGTGTGTCACTTCACTGGATGGTTAAATGCATAGCATAATTATAATATAGTCCCTAGTGGCTACATTGACAATTACTTCTCACACACACACACGCACACACACACACACACACACACTAAAGAAATGCCGTGGTTTCAACGAGTTTTCAGCGTCTTCGCACTCCGGAAAACTCTAAGGGTAAGATGTCTACGCCTGTGGCTGTAGCCTGCACCTCATGTCACATGTATAGTTTAGCTCTATCTGTCGGCGATGAGGGCTTTATTTGCGATAAGTGTAGAGGTTTCAAGGCTGACTGATAGAGTCGCGGAGTTACAAACACTCATCCGGGCGCAGGCCTGTCGCTACAAGGCAGGCAAACCAAGCAATTGCTAGGGGCCCCGAGCTGGCAGGGGCCCCAAGACAACGACCGGTTAAGAATAAAATGCAGCGACAAACTGCGTGAGCGCCCCATTGATAGTGAATGCGGTAAAGTGCAATGACACTGTTCTCGGGATCCCACTCAAGTGGCCCCTCCCACTGACACCAGCCAGCCAACCATGCGTTTGCAACTTAGCAACTTTTCAGACTCCTCTAGCGACAAATTTTTAAAAAGCGACTAGCGACAAATCTAGCGAATTTTCTGCCGTTATGGCGACTTTTGTGTGTCCGTATTATTCTTACACTTTTCAACTTGCCGCCGCAGCAATAGTTCCCTTGTCCCAAAGCAGTGACAGGGGAGTCTCTCTCACAGGTTCACGTCTGTCTCCCAACTGCAAATGAATCACACATTCGCAAGATACAAGCTCGCTAACCCTGGCTTGCCGGCGAGAGATGTACCATAAATGTTAAATGTTCCATTCTGATGAACTGCATAAAATAATAAAATGTTCATTGTCTAAAATAAACACAGTAACTACACACATAAAGATGCCCATACTTGACTTAAACTTCCTCAGTCGCTTACCTCTGTGTGTTTGCTTCTCTGTGACAAAGTGAACAATGAAATTATATATACACAAAAATATTATATTTAATTTTTATATTGTATATATTATATTGCATATATATATATATATATATATATATATATTAATATATATCAGCAATATTTTACAAATGTTATATGTAATACGTATGCGTAATACGTATGCAAATCAATATGTAAATTACGTCATGACGTCATTTTGCTTGGGGCCCCCAAATTCCTCCAAACAGGCCTGTCCGGGCGTTAGAGAAGGAGAGACAGCAAGAGAGTAGCGACATGATCCCAGATGTCGTTAGCATTAGCGCGGAGACCACATTTCTTGGTTCCGAGCGGAGAGGTCCTACAGCTGGGTGACTGTGAGGCGGAATAGTTGCCATTCGAAGCGGCATCACTCCTCCGTTCTTCTGGTTACTGCAAACAGGTATTCCCTGCTCAAAACGCCTGCTGAAAGTGCCTTAGTGATAGGACCTCCATAGTGCGAAATGTGAGAATAGACACATCAGCCTACGTAAACAACAACCCGTAAAATATAGAATTATATTTAAAATTCTCTAACAACTTATAAAGCATTAAACGGTCTAGCTCCTCTGTATCTCAGTGAGCTCATCACGTGTTACGAGCCAAGGAGACCTCTGCGCTCTCAAAACTCAGGCCAGCTCGTAATCTCTAAAAAATCCAAAAACCAAAAAACCAAAAATCTCTAAAACCTTCACAGGGAGAAGATCATTCGCTTTTCTAGCACCAAAATATTGGAACACTCTGCCTAGCACAATTCGTGAATCAGAATCAGTTAGTCAGTTTAAATCTAGATTAAAGACCCATCTCTTCAATGAGGCATATACAAAACTGTAATGGCAAAATATTAAATTACTAACATTAACGAAAAGGAAGGCTGCACTAGATAGTAGCCCGGAACCGAACCTCACCTGCACCATAGCATCACTGCTATTTTTTTTTCTCTTTGAGCCCTTCATAGTGCTAATAGCTTTGTTATTTCTCGTTTCACTCCCCTGAGCACTGCCCTTCTGAGGTCCTGCGTGATCCACACCCCTGCCGGAGGAGACGAGGCCGCATCACAGCCGTAGGAGACGAGGCCGCATCACCGCCGTAGGAGACGAGGCCGCATCACCGCCGTAGGGGACGAGGCCGCATCACAGCCGTAGGAGACGAGGCCATATTCTAGGGTAGTTATTCACGCCGGCACTAATGATGTCCGACTTCGCCAGTCCGAGATCACCAAAACTAATATTAAAGAGGTGCTTGAAGCTGCCAAAAAGATATCAGACAAAGTAATTTACTCTGGCCCCCTCCGCGCTTACCGGGGTGATGAGACTCACAGTAGGCTGTGGGCTCTGCATGGCTGGGCGAGTGGTGTCCTTCGAATGGCATAGGTTTTATACATAATTGGAGATCTTTTCGGGGAAGACATCACCTGTTAAAGCCCAACGGCCTCCATCCCTCGTGGAAGGGGGCCGCTTGTTTATCTTATAGTATAGCCTATAGTCTAGCGCAGGGGTGGGCAAACTTTTTGACTCTAACATTGTTTGATGTTCTAACATTTGACAAAGGGGCCGGACCGGGCTTGGGGAAAAAAATAGACATTTTAGGATATACAATTTTTTGTATATAATTTAGTATTTAACTTTAAATAGTGTTTATTTGTATTTTAAAATTCATTCAAGATAAAAAAAAACAAACAAACAAAAAAACAGATATAATACTAAAATACAAATAAAGTGATTTAGCATTTTAACTCACCAAGGAAGGTCCCATTATGATATTAGAATTTTCTTTTAATATAAAATATCAATATAATCAATTATATATTATCAATTTGTTTTTAATTCTTTTTAAAAAACTTTTTAAAATGACACAATTATAGTTCCTCGTTTATAAGAATAAAGTTCACTGCTTAGAAAACGAATCATTTTTAAAATCTGAACCATCTTTTCTTCAGTTCTTCAGCATTACAAGAAACATTAACAAGAAACATTGGAAAATCTTCTGAATAGCCTCGCGTCTGAAAAAGAGAAAACATTTTTGTTGCGCTTCTAATCATGTTATTACGGCACTCAATGTGCCAGCATGCCCTGAGCCACTTCACTCTTTTACTGGTTCATAATAAAGCATTTCAACTATATCTAGGACGGTGATAAGTTTGCTTATATACTTCATTTAGAGAAAGTAACCGCTAAAACGTGATGTTTAATAAACTTTACATTTAGAGAAAATAACCGCTAAAGCGTCAGATTTCATTGCACTTAACATTGCAAAAATAAAAAAAATAATACAAGATTCTTCATATGTTTGACTGACTTTCGACAGATAGATGACACGCCTAGTTTTGCCATTTTTTTGGTGGGTATAAGTATAATAATATTAATTGTCTGCTACAAGAACGTGTGCGGGGAGATTCGAGATAAGTCCGATTTGGAACAAAAAGGGAGCCTTTAACCTGCTGCCTAACGATAATGTGAAGATTGCGAAGGAAAGTAATAATTAAAAAGCAAAACGAAAACGTATATCATTTCGGCATGGTTTTTTAAAATACATTTGTTTGCACTTGACATGTTTGGCACTAATCTGATTTGTGTCACGGTCTGGCAAACTCAGGGCAAGGAGAGCTGGATCCCAGTGCACAGCACAGACGGGAGGCAAAAGGTTAAACACAAGCAAGACAAACCAAGGCGAGACTAGAACCAAACATAACAGACTACGCGACAAGAAACCCGTGCACAACGCAGACTATAAATACTCAAGATAATGACAGACACCTGAAACATAAACGATAAACAATTAAGACAATTGCGGAAGGACAGGGAGTGACGTGAAACAGCTGAATACCAAAACAAAACACATGAGGGAAAACATGAGACAGCTGGACAAGTAAACAAAACACCGCAAACGCGGAAGTGACGCGAACCCGGAAGTGACGGCGGCGGCAATCCAGGCTAAGCCGGGATCTGTGACAATTAGTTTTACTAAACTTGTGCGGCCCAGTAACATTTAATTCACTGAGCAGCGCTGGTCACCGGGGATTGGGATTGGGGACAATGGCACTGAACTGCGATTCCTGATTCAATGATCATTTTGCCCCAAAATCAAGCCGTTTGAACGATTACTGGACTACTCCCTTGATCCGACGCAGTTAAGAGAAAGTAAAGCAGACTGCGCGAAAATGAATGCAATGAATGAAATGTGCAGAAATAATAAATACAAGAGCAAGGTTTTAAAATAAAATAACCATTGAGCTAATGAAAAAAACTATTGTAACATTGTGGCCTCCTACTGATCTCAGCGAAAGCGGCGTGTGGAGGGAGTGGAACAGCGGAGCGCCTGAGGCGCACGCGCATAAACGTATATGCTCAAACCTTTATTGTTTTGTGACTGACAGTGTAAAATAAATGTTATAAATATGCTAGTACATTTAATTAACGTACATTTGTGTATATGGTTCTGCTTTTTAAAATGCGTTCATTTAGAAAGCAAAGAAAACCCTTCATAATGGAACAATAAAAAAAAATATGATTTTGATTAAATTTTTTACAAGCTCCGCAGGCCAGATTAAAACGTTTCACGGGCCACATGTGGCCCGCGGGCCGTAGTTTGCCCATGCCTGGTCTAGCGTCTAGTTCGTAACTTGCCAATGTCCAGGTCAGAGAGCAGGCGGCACTTAACCAGCCGTCTGCGTACTACCCACAGTCACCCAGTGCATTTAGATACAACCCTAATATTGATAATAATAATAATAATAATAGCTCTATTAAAACCAATAACAACAATAATATTGATACTAAAAATGCTATAAGTAATAACAGACACAACATAGAAACTGTATCACAATCTCAGAAGCCTAGCCATAGAAACCGATTATTAGATGAAACACGAAAGGCGCTTAATCATATTAAACATAGCAAGACTTTTACAAACAAAAATTTAAAACTAGGTCTCTTAAACATCAGATCCTTAGCACAAAAATCCCTTATCAAAAACAAAATGATTTTGGATAATAAGCTTGATGTTTTAGCGCTCACAGAGACATGGCTAAAGCCAGACACCTACACTAGCCTAAATGAACCAACTCCACCTAATTTCTCTTTTGAACATGAGACACGAGTAAACTCCAGAGGTGGAGGCGTCGCAACCATCTATAATAATGACTTCAAGATGAAAAGATGAATTTCAAACTTTAAATTCTGCTACTTTGAACTGTTAGTACTACATATGGAGCAAGATATAAATCAACACTTATTGTGACAGTTTACAGACCGCCAAAGCACAATACTGACTTTAGAAATGAATTTTGGCAACTACTACCAGAACTCATTATTAGAGCAGATAAAGTGATTATACTCGGCGATTTTAACATTCACCTAGATGACAGTAGTGACTCTCTATCTTGCTCTTTTACTGATATTCTAAATTCTTTTGGCTTTAAGGAAAACGTTATTGGCTCCACTCATAAGTTTAACCATACATTAGATTTGATTCTTTCATACGGTGTTGCAGTTCATGATGTAGATATTGTTTCGGTGAGTGACTGCATTTCTGATCACTGACTGCATTTCTGAAATCTGATCATTAATCATCTTCCTGATCTTAGCATTCATACCCCGGAAATAACAGAAGAGCCTGAGGATTTGACTGCAGCCTTAAATCTTACTTTGTCAAGTACCCTTGACTCTGTTGCCCCTCTTAGGGAAAGTTTTATGGTACACAAATGACCTAAAAGCCATAAAATCTTAATATAATATGTAATAATAATAATAATAATAATAATAATAATAATAATAATAATAATAAAGGAAGGTAGAAAGGAAATGGAGGAAAAACTAAACTCGAAGTTTTTCGCAGTGCATGGAATGGCAGTAAAATTTTATATAAACAGGCCCTAAAAACAACAAGATCTACATATTTTAGTAAAGGTATCTCTGCAAATCAAAATAATCCTCGTTATCTGTTTAAAACTGTAGCTCAGTTAACAAAGAAAAAGGGCACGGTAGACTCCGCAATCCCCCCACAGCTCACTAGTATCGACTTTATCAACTTCTTTAATGACAAAATTACTAATATCAAAATGAAAATTGTATCCACAAATACTAGCCCACAACTGGTTATACCGAAAATAAACCCACCCGCTGTCAAGCTTAGCACATTCAAACAGGTCAGCCTTGATGAGCTCACTGAGATTATAGCCAAGACCAAGACGACTTCCTGCTTACTTGACTCTATACCAACTTTTTCCTTAAAGAAATTCTACTCTTAGTTATAGAACCAATCCTGAATATTATAAATTCGTCACTAGTTCTAGATCATGTGCCA
The DNA here is from genome assembly GCA_028128575.1 of Paedocypris carbunculus. Classification (NCBI taxonomy): domain Eukaryota; kingdom Metazoa; phylum Chordata; class Actinopteri; order Cypriniformes; genus Paedocypris; species Paedocypris carbunculus. The sequence continues at coordinate 11,638 of SOMO01001498.1, forward strand.
CAAGCGTTCAAACAGGCCGTCAAAAAAACACTTATTAAGAAGCCACATTTTGATGCCGACGTGATTGCTAATTATAGACCAATTTCAAACCTTCCGTTTATATCAAAAATTCTTGAAAAAGTTATTTCAGGACAACTCTGTACATTTCTTGAATAAAACGATAGATTTGAAAAATTTCAATCAGGCTTTAGATCACACCACAGCACAGAAACAGCACTAATCCGAGTCACCAATGATCCTCTAATGGCATCAGATAAAGGGAACGTTCCACTCTTAGTTCTGTTAGATCTTGGTGCTGCTTTCAACAATGTAGACCAGGGGTGGCCAACCCGTGGCTCTTGAGCCTCATGTGGCTCTTTAACTAGTTTCATGCGGCTCATCAGGAGCTTTCTCATGACATGAGTCAAACATGCACACAATTTTAACTGTTGAAAAATAACTAATATTATCATGTTGGCGTGGTTATTTTAATTAAATTTGGCTGAGCAGAGGTCTGTGTGTGCGTGCGTGCATACAAGATTAAGGAATGGGATGATGTTTATGTGTGTACATGTGTATGTGTATTCATGTGACTCTTTGTAGCTCTTTGTGGCTCTAACACAGAAAAAAGTGGCTCTTAGTTTCTGACTGGTTGGCCACCCCTAATGTAGACCATGACATTTTAATACTCAGACTTGATAATTATGTTGGGGTTTCTGGACACACGTTAGAGTGGTTTAGGTCGTATCTGTCTGATCGAGTCTCATCACCAATATTTAGTGTTAAATATGGAGTTCCACAAGGCTCAGTGCTCGGCCCAATCCTATTCTCACGTTATATGCTTCCTCTAGGGGACACAATCAGAAAGCATGGTCATAGCTTCAACTGTTACGCAGATTAAACACAAATTTATATCTTCTGAGACTCCTGCACTCTCAAAACTCCGACCAGCTTATAATACAGCGAATCTCTAAAATCTCTAAGATCCTTTGCATACTTAGCACCCAAACTATGGAATGCTCTGCCTAGTCCAATTCGAGACTCAGAATCAGTGAGTCAATTTAAGTCTAGACTGAAGACGCATCTCTTCAACAAAGCATATTATAATAATAACCTGTTATAATAACTTACAGAAAAAAATGTATATAATCGTATAGAAAGGCTGCCTAGTTTAGTGCTCGGAACCGAATCACACCTGCACCTCCTAAAACTGTCAAAATCTTTAATTATGGTACTTCAAGTTTGTCTAATTGCTTTTTTCTTTTAGTTTCACTCCTCTCCTGAGCGCCAAGTGCCGTACGACCGGAATCTCCTAGGAGCTTCGGGTTCATCTTTTCTATGATGCCTCCTGGACCTCTGTAGACCTGATGACGCTATTTACTTGTGGAGAAATTGAGCCGTCTCTTTCCCCACTGAAGAGGGAAACAACTTCCGGAACCATCATTAAAATGCCGCGGAACAACCAGCCCACTGATTTTGTAGTGTTAGAATGCCAGAGGAGACTGGTACCAGTGAGCCGGGTTCTCCCCAAGGTTTTTTCCTCGTTAGAGATGTTTTTTACCTGGCCACTGTCGCATATGTGCTTGCTAACTGGTCTTTGACACCAACAACCAGATGATCAAATAAATTAATAGCAACAATCCTCTTATATATTCACACGTGCACTTTGAGACAATTAAAACTGTAAAAAGCTCCTTACAAATGCTCAGAACTTGAAGCATTTCAAGTTCAACTGATGACGCTGTTTACGTGGAGAAATGGAGCCACCTCTTTCTCCACCCAGGAGGGAAACACCTGGAACCATCATTAAAATGGCGCGGAACAACCAACGCCTTACAAATGCTCAGAACTTGAACTTGAACTCAAAAGTCTGCAGATTATAAATCACTTTACTCTATAAACAGTCGTTTTGCTGCCGGTGACACCCAACATTCATGACATTCATTCATTACGTAGTAGAAAAATAATAATGATAATACTAATTTCAGCATTTGTGGCTGATAAAGCACTCTTTGAATAATTTGGGTAAACAAAAAATTTGTAAAATTGGAAAACTTTAGAAACGTACGACCAAATCTAAGACTGTTCATTGCTCTCTTTGAGCCTGTAAATGTCTTAAACAAACAAAAAAAACTTTAAAACGGAAATATTGAGAAAAATAGCTAATTCTGCTAATTATGAATTAGCCATCCACAAGCCAAAATGCAAAAAGTAATACTGTACACTCTTAATTTTAACTGAATTCTTTAAGATACGCACATAACATTTCGCGTTTGGTTTGCAGAGGCGGTGACAGAATCATGAGTGCTAAATGAGTTTGGTTGCATTAAAATCGTCACACTGTTTCAAAATGATAGAGCTGGTGCATATTGAGTTGCTGTTTTTGCCTTTTTAATCTACATGTTGATGTGTTTTCTGTGAGAAAACTTTTACAAACAAACGCTGATAGGATGATTGTACAGAATTTAGTTTTGTTTAATTAATCATTTGTTAAGACCCTTTCAGCCTTTAAGGGCGAATGTCAGCGTTCAGTCACTCATCACAGTCAACAAACAGTGGGTACAGTTTCCGTCCGGGTGCCACCAGATGCATGTTCCTCGTTCCTCACAGGATGGATGTGGAAGGTCACTTTCCTCCTATGAATCAGCAGTCACGCGATTATAAACACACACAAACACATCTCTGACAATCATTCACGCGCAAGTTTACATTATGCAACAATTTTCTTTTCTTATTTTCATAGATAGACAGATAGATAAATAGATAGATAGATGGATCATTTTTCATTCATCCATGGATGGATAGATAGAAATATAGCTGAATAGATAAATGTAATAATGGATGGATAAAAGGATAGGTGGGTGAATAGATGGATAGATTATTCATTTTTCATTCATCCATGAATTGATGGATAGACTAATATATAGATGGATGGATAGAAATATAGCTGAATAGATGGATGTAATAAAGGGTGTATGGAAGGGTATGTGGGTGAATGGATGGATAAATCTAGGATTAGAAAAAGAAATGTCAGGTTCAGAATTTAGAATATCAAATCTATTGTTTGTCGTGGTCATTGAAAAACTTTATGTACATAGTTTTAGTTAATTTTCAGAAGAAGATGATTTACGAGTTACTTCATTGTAAAAGTAGTTAATGTAATTACTTAGAAAAACAAATATTAAATTTAAACAATTTAATAAACATAAAAACTACTCGTCAAAAAAATAGGATTGCTCGAAAATTCCATACATCAATTTTCTTGGAGCCTTTTTATTTATTTATTTTGTTTCATTTCAGGCTCACCAGGACCTGGAGCCGATCCCACCAACTCTGGACCTGGTATCGGGTGTAACGGGTATAGAAATGTTCATCATTGTGGGAAGAATTCCACAGTGTCTCAGTTATGTATGTGTGTAAATGTGTGCTGTCCCTTTAAGTTTTTACCCACCAAAGTTTGCGTTTGCGTTTGCGTATTTCCTTTTCCGCCTTCACAACTCTGTGAGCTTGGAAGAGGTATGTAGCGTTTTGCAATCGTGTCTTAAATGTGTTTTTTCCATTTATGAAGTTGATTAATGTTGATTGTCTGTATTATTTTCTTAGTTTTCAACGTAAATTATTGTTTTATTTTTTAAACAAGGTCTTTTTATTTTGAATTTTAGATTTTTCAGTTTACATTATACACAAAATCAGAACAGAACAAAAGCACACAAAGTAACCCCATCCCACCCACAGTCAGACCAATAAGCAGTAAAGTATACCGTTATAGTTCGCAAAAAAAAAAATAATAATTAATAATAATAAAATAAAAAAATATTACAAAATTACAAATGTTCTCATTTATGTAGTAGGATTTGCAGGGCTGAAATTCTCACTTTGTAATGAACTAACGAAGTTCAGAAATGGTTGCCAAGTTGTGTCAAATCTTTGGATAGATCCTTGTAGAGAATATCGGATTTTTTCCAGCTTGATATAATACATGACGTCTGAAATCCAGTGAGGGAAAGTTGGTGGATGTGGATCTTTCCATTTAAGTAAAATCATCCTCCTGGCCAGAACTGTGCAGAGAGCCAAAACCTTGCGATGACGAATGTTGAGGTGTAAGTTTGGTTCGACCACACCAAATAAAGCCAGAAAGGGAGACGGAGGTAATCTCGTGTTTGTTACTTTGGTGCATCAAAAATTTGATTCCAAAAATTAAGCAGGTGTGGACATGTCCAAAACATGTGTAGAAGTGTGGCGGGAGCCTGCTGGCATCTGTCGCAGGTGGGGTCTAAGTCTGGTTGGAATGTGGCCAGCTTAGCTTTGGACCAATGAAGTCGATGCACCACCTTGAACTGCATCACTGTGTGGCGTTGACAAATTGAGGAAGTGTGGATCTGATTAAGGACTGCTTGCCAGGTATCATCTGTATGGGTTTCATCCAGGTCTTTCTCCCATGAATGTTTTAAATGATCTATGTTTGACCAGTTCTGCAGGTTGAGAAGATTATAAATTCTGCCGATGAGGTGTTTATTAAGCTTCCATTCGGTAAAGACAGAGTTTAATAGTGAAGGTTGTGGAAATGATGGGAAACAATTGGTTTGCAGACGTAGGAAATTCCTAACTTGTAGATATCTAAAAAAATGCTCCTTGGGAATGGTAAACTTATTTATTAATTTATCGAATGGTGCAAATGTGTTATCTATGTAAAGATCTTGTAAGGTGATGATTCCCTGCTTGGTCCAGATTCTGAAAGCTTTGTCGATCATTGAGGGGGAGAACATGTTATTGTTGCTCAGTGGCAGATGTCACGAAGAGCAAATGATTTCCTGAATTGATTCCAGATTTTTAAGGGCTGTGTCACCATGGGGTTGGAGGTGTAGTGAGATACAGGCTTGGGGAGCAGGAGTCTAGAGCAGAGGTTCTCAACCTTTTTGACCTCTGGGCCCAAATTGTCCAAATCAAAGTGTCCTGCGGCCCATTAAAACACACAATTGTTGAATTTAATAACTATATGAAATACACAAAAATTTAGATAAATAAATAATATGATACACCAAGGTCATCAGGAAAGCTGTAATCCTGCACATACAACACTGAATAAGGGAGTTGCTTTTATTACTTATACTTGGTCTTGCTTACTTATTACTAATCTAAAATATATATGTATACTTAAAAAAACACATGAAATGTATATACATAAAATTTAAATTCAGTAGTAATAAAAATACATTTAAATAAAAAATCAGGTTACATAATTAAAATGTGTCTACAGTGGCAGACAAAACCAAAATGCAAAAAATCTACATGAAAAAAAAAAACAAAATGAGGAAACAAAACTTAAATCAAATAAAATGATCTGCCAATCGGGTTAAAAATGTACTTGGTAACAGCCTAAAACAAGACAAATAATCTTGTTACAGAGTAGATTTGTTCCTGCATTTCAGTTCTTGTTCTAATTGGCTTTAATATAAAAGTAGCTTCTTAAATTGAGAAACATCATGTTATTAAAATTTCACTTTACAGTTCTTGTTTCAGACATTTCTGTGTCAAACATAATTTCTATTTAAAAAAAATGCTTATTTCAAGAAAATAGGACTAATTTTGACGATATTTACACTAAATTAAGACAAAGTAATCGTTCACACTTAATTCTAAGCTAGTAGGAAAAGTAACAACATTTATTGTCTATTACAAGACAAATGTTAAGATTTTTTGGCTTTATTTTCGTTTCCGTTTTACATTTTCTTCACTTGCTATCTTCACTTTTTAGTAGAAAGCTTTATTTTCTTTCGTTTCAGATTTTTCCTTAATTTTCTGAAAAAAATGTAAAAATTGCAAGCGAAAAACGAAGATGTCAAGCTGTTTAAGCTAACGTTTGATATTTTTGCCATTAATATAAACGAATTGAAGTCGTAACTTTTATCTTCATTTGTTGGTTTTAAGAACGTCCTCCACCTTCAGTCAAAAGTCTGCCGCTACTGACTGCTGCTTACTGGAGCGTGTTGACACCTCAGCGCCATCTAGTGGTGGGGAGCTCATTGTTGTTCCACGGACTTCGCGGCCCGCGATCGCGGGAAAAAATATTCTCGCGGCCCTCTAGGTGGCGCTCTTGGTGGCCCAATGGTTGAGAATCACTGGTCTAGAGCACAATAAAGAGTGTAAAGAAACATTTCGACAAGATGCTTTCTCTAAAGTAACCCATTTAGGGGGCGTGGTCTTATGGTTCTCCCTCCAGTAGGCCAGCGCGCTGATGTTAGATGCCCAGTAATAGAACATGAAATTGGGATGTGCGAGGCTTTTGCAGAATATATTTGCGAATTCTGGGGTTTTTGTTGTTCCAGATAAAAGCTGAAATAAGTTTGTCGATGGAGATAAAAAAGTGTTTAGTTAAGAAGACAGGGAGATTTTGGAACAAGTATAAGAATTTGGGCAACACGTTCATCTTAATGGAGTTGATCCTTCTACTTAAAGAGAGTGGCAGCAAGTTCCAGCGCTTGATATCCTGCTTTAGACTTTTGATCAAAGGGGGGAAATTGGCCTTAAATAGATCTTTACAGTCTGGAGTGATCCACAAGCCTAGATATCGGATTCTTTTTGTTGTACTTTTGAAGTTGAATTTTTTTAGGCTGGAAGAGGCTGCTAAGGCTGTGGCGTTGATTGGCATTACCTCACTTTTTTGACAGTTTATTTTGTAGCTGGATATTTTCCCAAACTGTTCTAATATTTCCAGAAGACTCGGGAGGCCAGATAAAGGGTCTGAAATGTAGAGGAGCACATCATCTGCGTACAGTGAGATTTTACTCTCCACGTTTCCCCTCTGGATTCCTTTACAAAGAGTGTTCTGGCGTATGGCTATTGCAAGTGGTTTGATTGCTACGGCAATAAAAAAGTGGGGACAGAGGGCATCCTTGTCTCATGCCTCTCTGCAGATTAAAAAGTGCAGATCTAGTGTTGTTGGTGATGACCGCCGCCAATGGAGAAGAGTATAGGGTTTTAATCCATGAAATGAAGGTAGGACCGAATCCAAATTTTTTAAGAGTATAAAAGAGATAGTCCCATTCCACTCTGTCAAAGGCTTTTTCAGCATCCAGAGAGATCAGGATTTCCGGTATATTGTTGGGTGAGGTGATATGGAGAATGTTGAGGAGGTTTCTGACATTGAAAAAGGAGTGTTGATTCTTTATGAAACCTGTCTGGTCAAGTGAAATAATGGAGGGGGCCAGTAGCTCGAGATGTCGGGACAGCAGTTTGGTGAGGATCTTCACGTCTGAGTTAAGTAGGGAGATTGGGCGATACGAACCACACTGGCTGGGGTTTTTATCTTTTTTAAGGATGAGGGAAATGTCTGCTTCACGCATAGTTGGAGGAAGAGAGCCTGTAGACAGAGAGTCCTGGAATACTGTGAGTAGTAAAGGAGCGAGTGGAACCGCAAATTTTTTGTAGAACTCAGAAGGAAAGCCGTCAGGCCCCGGTGATTTGCCAGACTGCATGCTATTAATTGCGTCTACAATCTCCTGCAAAGAAATGTCTTCATCTATGCTGGCTGCTGCGTTTCGGTCCAGTTCCGGAACTTCCAGTGAACTGAAAAAGGTGTCCAGGGTTGATACACTGTCAGGGGGCTCGGAAGTGTAGAGGGAAGTATAGAACTGTTGAAAACAAGTGTTTATCTCCCGGTGGTCAACATGTTTTTGACCATGTTCATCCCTGACTTCCAAGATGAAGCGTTTCACTGTTTTGGAGCGTAGCTGTTGGGCCAGGAGCTTTCCTGATTTTTCCCCATGTTTGTAGTAGGTGCGTTTGGATTTCAGCAGAAGGTTTTCTGCTTGCCGGGTTGAAATTAGGTCGAATTCACTCTTAAGTAGAAGCCGTTGTTTTAGTAAGTCATCGGATGGTGACTGACTGTGTCTCATATCCAGTGCTAGAATATCTTGCGTCAGCTGTTTGAGAAATGTTTTTACAAAAGATCCTTAGAACTGGACTGCACACTGAAGGAGCTAGATTGTGAGCTGAGGACACTCCAAATTAAAAAAATAAAGCTTGAGATTAAACAACTGGAAAAACAGTACTCAGTAAGTNATGCCCAAGCTCTGCTCACCGCCACAGCCAAATATCCGATCGAACGAGTGTGTCTGAAGAACCACTCAATCCCGCAGGGGGCGAGAGTGTGCAATCAGGAAAACTTATTTTTGGGCACGTTACCAAAATCCATTGTGCTTGCATTCTGCGACAACGATTCTTTCTCAGGCGCGTGGAACAAAAACCCATTCACGTTTAAACATTATAATTTAGAGTTTCTGGCAGTGTATGTGGACGGACAGCAACATCCGGCAAAACCCTTTCAACCGAATTTTACAAACGGCATGGCCGCTCGTGAATTTTACCAGCTTGCGCTGGCCAGCGGCAGACATTTGAAAAATAANCAAAAACCCATTCACGTTTAAACATTATAATTTAGAGTTTCTGGCAGTGTATGTGGACGGACAGCAACATCCGGCAAAACCCTTTCAACCGAATTTTACAAACGGCATGGCCGCTCGTGAATTTTACCAGCTTGCGCTGGCCAGCGGCAGACATTTGAAAAATAACGCGTTGGCTATCGACCGTCAAGATTTTCTGGACGGATACACGCTTTTTGCTTTCAACTT
>SOMO01001526.1:9812-25940 GCA_028128575.1 Paedocypris carbunculus
CTTTGTCTATAGGTCCATCTGTCTGTCTCTCTCTGTCTATAGGTCCATCTGTCTGTCTCTTTCTGTCTATACATCTGTCTGTCTCTCTCTGTCTAAAGGTCCATCTGTCTGTCTCTCTGTCTATAGGTCCATCAGTCTGTCTGTCTCTTTCTGTCTATAAGTCCATCTGTCTGTCTATACATCTGTCTGTCTCTCTCTGTCTAAAGGTCCATCTGTCTGTCTCTTTCTGTCTATAGGTCCATCAGTCTGTCTGTCTCTTTCTGTCTATAGATGCATCTGTCTGTCTCCTTATCTGTCTATATGTCCATCTGTCTGTCTCTTTCTGTCTAAGTCCATCTGTCTGTCTCTTTATCTGTCTATAGGTCCTTCTGTCTGTCTCTTTCTGTCTATAGGTCCATCTATCTGTCTCTTTCTGTCTATACATCTGTCTGTCGCTCTGTCTATAGGTCCATCTGTCTCTCTCTTTCTGTCTATACATCTGTCTGTCTCTTTCTGTCTATAGGTCCATCTGTCTCTTTCTGTCTATAAGTCCATCTGTCTGTCTCTCTCTGTCTATACATCTGTCAGTCTCTTTCTGTCTATAGGTCCATCCGTCTGTCTCTTTCTGTCTACAGGTCCACCCGTCTGTCTCTACTTGTCTATATTTCATCTGGCGGCTTCACAGACACACTGACTTAGTGACTGACTTACTCATATCTCAGCTCACCGGAGAGCAGCGCGGATGGAGGGATGGAGGGGGATGCGGCGAAGCGGAGAGGGGAGGGCGGATGACGGCGCGGGCGTGTTGGCAGCGCACACACACACACACACACACACACACGTACGCACACACTTGGCTGCTGCCTTACAGATACGGAAGGAGAGAGTCAGAGACGCCGGAGAAGGAGAGCGAGAGAACGAAGGAGAGAATGTCTGCTGGAAGGGAGGCTCTTCCTCGCCCTCGCTGAGACACCATGGGCTGCATCGGCTCCCGCACCATCAGTAAGACCCTTTTGTGTTTGCATCTTCTCGCCGCACACACATCCCCCCGCCAGAAGAAAACCTGCGTTTCTATGGAAACCTTTTGCGTTAACGGCGATGTGTCCTGCGGGGCCGGAGCGGGAGTCGTGCGGGTTGCCACACGCGTAGACGCGGAGCTGGAGGAGGAAGACGCGGGGCGCGTGGAGACGGATGGCTCGCGCAGGGATCGCCATGTTTGACACCGCGCTAAGGTCACGTCAGGAGCGGTTTGTGTGAAAACAGCCGCGGTTCACAGGTCCGCCAGAGTGTGTGTGCGCGCGGCTCCATGCGGCGTTTTACAGCAAAAGTTGTGCGAAAAGGCGAATCCCCATGAAGTTCAACGCCGCCGGTTCCCGCCAATCGCAAACGTGCGCCGCGCGATGACGACGGATTGCGGGTATTTCGCGCCGCGTAAGGCTGAGGAGGTAATTAACGCGCTCTGACCGCTGAGGCGAGGGGAGTCCGCGTGAAAACAAACACGAGGCGTTTCGACGCCTCGGCGATAAATAAATAAACGCCGCGGCATTTGACCTTTGATTGTCATTGGGCTCCGTCGCCGCGCGTCTGAGTGAAAAGCGGAGATTGTTTTCACGTGAAGCGCCGCGGCAGGAAGTGGCGGCATATTGGCTAATTAGCATAGCCCCGAACTGCCCCCCCCCCTCACCTCAGAAAAGCCCCCCGAAAATATCGATTCCAGCCCGTGAAAATCTCCAAGTTGTTGCGGTAAAAGTGCTTCGCTGTCTCCTGCGAGGAGCGTGGACGGCATATTTAAGCGCGTTTGGCTATAAATAGAGTCGACAGTGACCGAAAAGCGGAGGAGAGAGCGAGAGCGAGGACAAGATGCATGCAAATAATATGGGTCAGGTTCCTCAAACCGCCCCGCGCACGCTCCCCGTACACTTGTAAATCCGGGGGAAATTTACGCCCTGTCAACACGTCGCGGCGACACTCTTACGGCGGATCCAAGGCCCCGCCATCGATCGCGTTATTCCCAACTTGGATTCTGGGAGAGAATTGCTCCAGCCAGAAATAGCCGCGTTTATACGTCTGCATTGATCATCACTGCAAGGTCTTTACAGCTCCTGGGCTCTGGGGTAAAGACCAAAAAAAGCCATTAGGTTGATTTATTTTATATCGTCAAACAATTGTGAGCGGGACTGGGACAGTTCGTGTGGCTAACGGTGCTTGTCGTTCCACTTTCACCATTGTGTAATGAATCCACTGCACGCTGTAAAGGCCACTATTAATACCGCCCGATCTACTGGAAGATGGTAAATGCCAATTGAAATATGCAAATTGAAGTATTGAAGCAGAAAACTCAGCTTTCGGCTTTGAGAAACAAGACGTAATATCAATCATTCCTCATCAAATTATATCCCATGTGCTGCAAACACACTGCTCTGTCTGCATCAGTCGGGCNCATCCCGCCTTCTTCTCCGTCTTTGTCCCTCCATCCTTCTTGTACAATGTCTGTCGCTCTCCTTCTTCCTCTCTTGCTTCCTCACAGCTGTCCATGGAGGACACAACCTCCATTTTGCCTCGCCTGAAGCGGAACTCCAACGCCTACGGGATTGGAGCTCTGGCTAAGTCCTCTCTGACAGGTGTGTCAGGTGTGTGTCTGTCCCGGTAGCTGGTAACCGACCCCATGTTGGCTCCAGAGAAGGAGAAGGCGATTGGAGCCAACATGGCCGCCCCTGTGGGTCTCCCTTCCTCCCCCCCTCCCAGTTTCACCACCTGCCTCCATTACTTAGTGCATGTCAATGGTCTCGCTGGCCATTGATGAAACCCCCAGTCAGAGCCAGAACGTAAAGCGCAGAGCACCTGACGTAAGTGCACGAGCCGGGAGACCAGTGGTGCGTGGGTGTCCGTCCCGTGCTGTGTTGGTTTTGTTGTGTATCTCCGGTGTGAGGTGTAGTGCAGTCGAGTCTGACCTGTGTCGTGCTGTCGTGTGTCTGTAAAGGCTAGCCGAGTGCCAACAGCGCCAACGTGCATCCCCTTTGTCCTAGACGCCCAATGACGGGCTGAGGTTCTCAGGAGACGCCGTTCACCAGTCTTCACTAGTCTTCATCAAATCACCAGTCTTCATCCTTCTTAGCAGTGTCAGGAGACGCTAGGACCGTTTGCAGTGTTCGGAGCCTTGCTGTAAACCCACAAGCTCCTCCCTGGAATCGTTGCATACTAATGAGGCACTAAAGGAAGCGTTTAGGCGCGTCTTGAATTGCTCCCACCACAAACGAGAGGCGTGCCATTAGTTACGGCTGCGGAAGGTTTGGGAGACGGTGTGAGGCAATCGATCGGGTCATCAGAGCGCCGCTCACCCATAATCACTCATCCAGACGCCGCCATTAGTCCGGCTTGGACAGGATGTAGTTATGCACTAAAGGTGGCATTGAAAAAACAACACATATCCCATGATGCACTGCCTGGCTGCCTCCATTGAGCCCCTCTCTGCACCTCCAGGCGGGTGTGTGTGTGTGTGTGTGATGACGGCTTCTCTCGTGTTGTAGGGGTCACCAGAACGATGAAGGACAAGGTGACCAAGCCCACCGCCATGGCACAGGGTCGCGTGGCCCACATGATCGAGTGGCAGAGCTGGGGGAAACCATCGGCGGGGCCGGAGGGCGGAGCGGGCCGTTCCAACCTGAACCGCGAGAGGGAGAGACGGCTGGAAAACGACGCCTATAGTGACTTGAGCGACGGAGAGAAAGAGGCGCGAATGGCGGCCGGTACGATACCGAACTGATCATGATTCGACAAGTAGATGAAAAATACACTTTGTTATATATATTTGTTATCTGCATGTATTTCTCAGGAATTATGCAACAGTTTGCCATCTCAGAGGCCACGCTCTTAGCCTGGAACTCCATGGACGGAGAGAGTTTTTGCGCCGACTCCAACCAGGGCAGCGTGGCTCATCTGAGCGAAGTGAACCAGGAGAGCATCACCAGCAGAGGTGACCAGCCCAGTCTCAGCCAAACCTCAACCAGTACTCAAGCGCTTAACCAGTACTCAACATGTACCTAACCAAGACGCAATCAGCAGTCAACAAGTTTTATACCAAAACTCAACTCAACACGCATCTAACCAAGATTCAACCACTACTTAACCATAACTCAACCAGCATTCAATGTGTACTTAACCAAAACTAAACCAGTAGTAAATAAGTAACCAAAACTCAACCAGTGCTCAATATGTACAAGCCTCAACTAGCCCTTAACCAAAACCCAATCTGTACTTAACTAGTAGCCAACAAGTACTGAACCAAAACTCAACCAAAACGTAACCAGTAGTTAAGTGGTACCCAAGTAGTCAACCAGCTCTGACTCATAATTCAACAACCACTTAATCTAAACTCACCTACAAACTAATCTGTTTTGAAACCTTAAATCAGACACAGCTCAACAGAGTCGATCTCTGATGTTATTTTTAAAAATCAGGTATCTAGAGAAGCGCTCGGCACAAAGCGCCTTAGAGGACGTCAGCGTAGTCGATCATAACCGCCTCATGACAGACACGCCAGCTCGTCTGGAGCGAGTGAGGCGGCGTCGCTCTTCTTTAAAGGTCCGCTCCCCGGTGCAAACATCATTTAGCCGCCCCGCATCGGGCGCTGCCATCTTAGCGCGGGACTTGATTGATTCTGTTTACCTGGCCTTGACTGCGGCGCCTCCCGGTGGCTCAGACCCTCCCGCGTGATTTAGTGTCAGGAGACAGAGACCCGGACCAACCACACGCCTAATCATGCGGCGAGCGGTGACTTTGAGGTTGCGTCCTGAATTTTAACGGCTCACGTCTGTCCGTCTGTCTCTGTCCTCCAGACCAGCCGCTGCATCACTCCTCCGCCGACGTCTGGCCGCACACCTACGTCTCCCAGGGCCTTTACTGTCTGTCCTCTTCCGATGCCTGGGAGCCAATCAGCAACGAGCCGTCGGGCGTGGCCTCCCCCGCCGCCGGCTCCTACATAATGGGAGGCGGGACGTCCGGGGACGGCTACGATGGCTCCGCCCACTACCTGACGCAGCAGCAGTTGACGTTGCAGCAGCAGAACCACCTGCAGCAGCTGCAGCAGTACCAGCAGTACCAACAGCAGCAGCTCCTGCAGTACCAACAGGTGCGGCCCATCTCCCCATGACCCCATCAACAGTCTGGTATTGATCTTAAACCTATATAGTGAACCATTGCGGATTCACTACTTCGCGACTTTTTTTTATTACGACTAAAAGCAATATATCGTATCGCAATTTTCCGATACAATATATTGCTTGTAGTTGTAATAAAAAAAAATTGCGATTTTCAATTTTTGTATTTCCGGAATTTTTACATTTCAAAAATAGTGGGATATATGAAGTCCCAGAATATTCCGTTAATAGTTGGTAATATCTGCTCTTACTGATAGTTAGTAATATCTCCTCTTACTGGTTCTCTGACCAGTGTCTTCTACCGTGAACTGTTTTCCGCTCTCGCCGAAAACATAGACATACATGCCATCTACGACTGTGTACGTAACTTTAACCTCTGCCGTGCAGAGACTGTTTGAAGTTGAACTTTTTGTTGAACTTTCTATTTAACACCTGCTAATGGCTCCCAAGCGTTCTGCTTCTGCTAAGGCTGGTACTGAGCCTAAACGCCACAGAAAAACCACAACGATTCTGAGAAGGTGACACTTCTCGATATGTTGAAAGAAGGCAGAAGTTACGCGGCCGCAGCCCGCCGTTTGGGAGAGAACGAATCCACTGTTTGCTACATTAAGAAGGACAAGGCGAACATTAATAAGACTTGCTTTACATTTAGCAAGTCGACGATTTTTGCCTTCAGTAATATGTACATGTTTAATAAATGCGTTTGAAAATATGGTGTCCCTACCTAGCGGATTTTCAGCTATTGCGTGAAAAACGATGGTTCACTGCAACTGGACCTTCCTTGACGACGTTGATATTATCAGACGACAATGTAAATTGCTATAATGTAATTGAACCACTTACGTAATATATTGGAGGCGTGTCCCGCAGCATCACACGCCTCCTCTTTGTCATCATCACCTGCACATGCAAACGTTCCGTTAGAGGTGTAACCAATCGCGGCTTGTCTTGTGTCTTGAAGTCTCTGCACAGCGCCTCCCACTCCTTACAAGCCACGCCCAACAGCACTATTCACAGTCTGGGCCCGCCCACTCACCCCAGACTGGCCGACCTGTGGGCGGCGGCTCAAGTGGAGCCCCATCAGGTGGAGATGATGGGTCACATGGGCGTGACCATGGCGGAGATGGGCATGGCGGACGTTTACGCCGAGGAGTCGGTGGCAGAGAAGGAATGCATCCCTGAGCAGCAGGAGGAGGAGGAGGTCAAGGTGGGATTTCAAACGTTTCGCATAACAGTCACATTTTTGTTTAAATACTCGTCCTCCAAACATCACGACGTCTGTTTTTCCCGCCAGGACGACGACATAACATTAACACTGGAACCCGAGCCGAGGTCAGTAACCCCCGCCCTGACCCCTCCCCTTCAGAGAGAAGACTCCACCCACCTGGGGGCCATGAGNCAGTCACATTTTCGTTTAAATACTCGTCCTCCAAACATCACGACGTCTGTTTTTCCCGCCAGGACGACGACATAACATTAACACTGGAACCCGAGCCGAGGTCAGTAACCCCCGCCCTGACCCCTCCCCTTCAGAGAGAAGACTCCACCCACCTGGGGGCCATGAGCCCGGGCCAAGCACTAGCGGAGCCGGCGTTTGAGCACCCGACCTACGAGATCCCGTCCTGCGTCGTCCAATCGCTGGAGGAGAAGGAGGAGGAAGTGGAGGTGGTGATCGTGGCGACCAACTGACATTTCAACATACCCGTCTGTACAAATATCCAACCAGTTACGCTCTTGTATCCGCCCCTCACCCCCGGAAGTGTGCTCGTACGGACTGCTGAGGATCGGCAGGGAGGCTCCGAACGCATCGCGAAGCCGGACGAAGGACAAGCTCTCGGAGCGCCGGGCCGCACCGCCGCCGGAAAGGAAAAGAGAGTGCAATACTGAGAAATCAATCCAACCAAAAGAACGTGCATGCTTTTCTGGAGTATTTAAGCGACTCGGAACTAACAGTATACGCATAGTAATAATATATATTGATTTTTCTAAATAAAACCGAAAGCCAATGAAACGGTATGTATTTGTATGTACATAAACACGTCTGTTAGTGCGAATGTCCGAACGTCTGCGTCCGTCAAGGTGTTCCATGGAGATGATGTGAATTTGCCGTAACTTAACCACCGCACGTACGTGTGTGTGTGTGTGTGTGTGTGTGTGTGTCTTGCGCGTACCTCCAACACACACACACACACACACACATCCTGGAAAAGCCGCCATCGCTCACGATGTTCTCAAGCACAAAACTGCCCGACTGGAACCAGTGCTGCCATTCCCCACATCCCTACTCTCTTGTCAATAAGACTTATGCACTACTACGGACATAAACGAATGTATTGCTCATCTTCACCGGCGGACGAGTTTCCGCCGTCTCCCATCCGCGTCCGTGTCGTTTGGTCCGTCAAGCTGCTCGACATTGATTTGCACTGAACACCACCAGGGGACTCTCCGTCGTTCCCCGTCAGTCGAGAGAGCCAAACGCAAGCCATCCGTCTATTTACGTTATTTTTTCGTGGTGCGAATCGCGTCGCTGCCGGAGGACAACGTCTGGTTACCTCAGTGAAACGCGGCGACGGCTGTTTTAATCACGGAAGACCGTGCGACTGTGGAGGGACGAGGGCGGAGATGCTCTTCGCAGGCTTCCCACTAATTACACGACGGCGACTCGCTGCAGAACGAAGTGCCCTCGGACAATAGAGCGCACACACTCTTCGACGGCGTGTGACGCGTGGCATGTGATTTCTACCGGCTGACCATTTTGCTAATGTGCTTATGCAACGCTGAGGCGACATTTATTTTTCTATACGAACAAGCTTGCGAGTCTCTCTGGGTGACACTTCCAACATCGTAGGCCGTTCGCCGTTGAAACCCGTCGAAAGGGTCGAGCATCTCTTCACCCGTCCGGTTTCCCCAAAGCGAGTCATCGTGCGTCTTCAGTGCATGTGAGGTTCAGACCCGCCATCGATCCAGCCAATCAGGACAGAGCGATTGGTGACACCCGGGATCCGCCGGGCGTCTTTCTGTAACCTCGTTCGAATCACGTGGATTTTAAGCTTGTTGTAAATAAAAGCATTATTGTGAAGCACGGACTGGTTTCTACATCTCACTGTCTTCAACCGTCCAGCAAGAACAAGGCGAGACGTCCGCGAGACGCTGGCAAAGAGTTTTATTAGGGTCCGTCACGGTGGGATTAGGCTATTAGCGTCCAGATTGAGGATCTCTCGGACCGCCGCCAGCTAGAAAAATCTTACAAAAGAAATAAATAAAGCTCTACTCAGACAAATTGAAATCAAACCGGGCTCCACTCGACGGCGTTTTCGGGTCAGAATCACTCCAGAGTAAGAGATAAGATCCAGGAGAAATGGAGGCAAATGCGGTAACGTCTCGCTGAGCACGTGTGGATTAAAGACATGTGAGGCACCTGAGAGAAAAACACACACACACACACACACACAGGAAGTGAAGCGTCTGACTTAAGTGAAATGCAAATGAAAGGGTTCTCAATTCTGCGTCAAATTGGGTGGAAGGTCCAGATCAGGTGGATTGAAGTGTTCTGGACCTTCCGCCCAATTCGAGGCATGTCAGGACACGCCCCGCTTCTGTCCACCTGATCTGGACCTTCCGCCCAATTTGAGGGGGAATTGAACGAATTGAAGAATTGAACCTATCAGGGGTCCCCCTGGGATATTCTGTTCAGACCGAAACTCATTTTCCAATTTCGAAACACAGCTTGTTCCAATTTTGGGTCCTAAGGAGCGGGAGCCGATGGCCTGCTTCTCTGGGCTGAATGAGGACACGCCCCTGACTAGACAAACCAATCACGGGACATACAAACACTGGAGAGATCCAACACACAGAAAAAGACCGGGTTGTGAAGTCGGAAACGCTGATGAAGGCCCTCTGGATCAGTTTCCCGCCATTTTACACTAGTGGCTTCTTGGCGTCGTGTTAGCAGCTAAAGACCTTTCCGGTGGTTTTGCGTCGATCCGGACGAGGGTGCGAGGCAAAGACGGACGGGACCTACACAACGGTTTGGGTCTCGCGGCGAATGAGAGATCACGTGATCACGCCCACTGACGTTAGCACTTAGCGACACGCTAGCATCACAGCTCTCAAGAGTGACACCGACAGACAATCGTAATCGTACAAAAGAAAATGCAAAATATAAAACAACACAACATTAACATGAAATAAAAAAGCAGCGAGTCCATGTGATAAGGGGAGTTTAACGGCGAGTAAAGGGTGTTGCGCTCAGGGGCCGATCAGCCCGAGGGCCCCGCCCCTAACCGTCGCGCCTCCGCGTGACCAGATCCCACTTCATAGCGACTGAACGGTTTGTTCAAACTGATATCAACAACTACGGACAGTGGTGGAGTGAACGGAACAGGCATTGTACATCGTCAAAAACACGCACGATAATAAAAAAGTCGTCGTTATATAAAAATAGAAGTGAGGGAGGGAAGGAAGGGTGGGATCAAACCGCGGCGTCGTCAAACGGGCTCCTCGTCTTCCGGGCTCTCCGGCACCGGCTGTAAGGTGGAGAGCAGGATGGGCGGCGGCAGGGTGGGGCTGCTGTCTGGACTTCCTGTTTCACTGTCACTGCTTCCTGTCCCTGGACTGCTGCTGCTGCTGCTGCTGCTGTGGCTGATGCCCACGATCACGTCCCGCTTCACGCCCTCGATCCACACCTCCATATCCTGGTTCCTGTCCGGAGGCGGGGCTGCCGGGATGTGAGGGAGCACGGGCGGAGACAGGGGCGAGGAGGGGGCGGAGGAGGTGGGGGAGGCGGCCTGCGGGGGCTTGGCTGATTTCCGCAGGGTGTCGCGGAAGCTGGCCAGAGGGGGGCGCAGGCGGACGCCGCTGCGGGTGGAGCCCTCGATGGCCTTCTGCAGCTGGAGTGGAGCGGGACAGCAGGTGAGAAAGGGGCGGGGCGAGGTGGGCGATGAGGGCTTACCTCCTTCAGAGCGACCACGCCCTCCAGCTTCCCGGTGTTGGTGACGTAGGCGTGACTCAGGCCCAGTAACGAGAAGAGAGTGTGAGTCTGGAGAGGAAACAGCACGTCAACGTCTACAATTAGCCTGTCTGTCTGACCATCTGTCTGACTGACAGTCTGTCCATCTATGTGTTGACTATTTTCCTGTCTGTCTGTCTGTCTGACAATCTGCCCATCTGTCTGTTGACTATTTGCCCGTCTGTCTGACAATCTGCCCATCTGTCTGCTGACTATTTGCCCGTCTGTCTGTCTGTCTGACAATCTGCCCATCTGTCTGTAGACTATTTGCCCGTCTGTCTGTCTGTCTGACAATCTGCCCATCTGTCTGTTGACTTTTTGCCTCTCTGTCTGTCTGTCTGTCTGTCTGACAATCTGCCCATCTGTCTGTTGACTTTTTCCCTCTCTGTCTGTCTGTCTGCCTGTCTGTCTGACAATCTGCCCATCTGTCTGTTGACTTTTTCCCTCTCTGTCTGTCTGTCTGCCTGTCTGTCTGACAATCTGCCCAACTGTCTGTTGACTTTTTCCCTCTCTGTCTGTCTGTCGGCCTGTCTGTCTGACAATCTGCTCATCTGTTTGTTGACTTTTTGCCTCTCTGTCTGTCTGACAATCTGCCCATCTGTCTGTTGAGTTTTTCCCTCTCTGTCTGTCTGTCTGACAATCTGCTCATCTGTCTGTTGACTTTTTGCCTGTCTGTCTGACAATTTGCCCATCTGTCTGTTGACTTTTTGCCTGTCTGTCGACTTTTTGCCTTTCTGTCTGTCTGACAATCTGCTCATCTGTCTGTTGACTTGTCGCCTGTCTGTCTGCCTGTCAATTAGTACATTTGCCATAAAATCTGCACGTCTGTCTGTCTTTCTGACAATCAGCCCGTCTGTCTGCCCATCAATAACCTTTTATAACTGGTCTATCATTCTGTCCATTATAATCTCAGTCCGCTGGTCCATTAATCTGTCTCTCTAACCGCCTTCATGATCTGATCAGAAGTTGTCGAGTCTTGTAAAACAAAGCGCTTGTGAGAGTCTGCGCTCACTTTATGCAGTGACGTTCTCTCCACCAGCTGGAAGGGCGACGGGTCGATTCGGATCTGATCGATTTCCAGAGGTTTGTCCATCTCGGCCTCTTCCCAGCATTTAATCTGACACAAAAAGAGACATCTGGTATGACTTACAACACACACACACACACACACACACACNACGTCTGCGTCCGTCAAGGTGTTCCATGGAGATGATGTGAATTTGCCGTAACTTAACCACCGCACGTACGTGTGTGTGTGTGTGTGTGTGTGTGTGTGTCTTACGCGTACCTCCAACACACACACACACACACACACATCCTGGAAAACCCGCCATCGCTCACGATGTTCTCAAGCACAAAACTGCCCGACTGGAACCAGTGCTGCCATTCCCCACATCCCTACTCTCTTGTCAATAAGACTTATGCACTACTACGGACATAAACGAATGTATTGCTCATCTTCACCGGCGGACGAGTTTCCGCCGTCTCCCATCCGCGTCCGTGTCGTTTGGTCCGTCAAGCTGCTCGACATTGATTTGCACTGAACACCACCAGGGGACTCTCCGTCGTTCCCCGTCAGTCGAGAGAGCCAAACGCAAGCCATCCGTCTATTTACGTTATTTTTTCGTGGTGCGAATCGCGTCGCTGCCGGAGGACAACGTCTGGTTACCTCAGTGAAACGCGGCGACGGCTGTTTTAATCACGGAAGACCGTGCGACTGTGGAGGGACGAGGGCGGAGATGCTCTTCGCAGGCTTCCCACTAATTACACGACGGCGACTCGCTGCAGAACGAAGTGCCCTCGGACAATAGAGCGCACACACTCTTCGACGGCGTGTGACGCGTGGCATGTGATTTCTACCGGCTGACCATTTTGCTAATGTGCTTATGCAACGCTGAGGCGACATTTATTTTTCTATGCGAACAAGCTTGCGAGTCTCTCTGGGTGACACTTCCAACATCGTAGGCCGTTCGCCGTTGAAACCCGTCGAAAGGGTCGAGCATCTCTTCACCCGTCCGGTTTCCCCAAAGCGAGTCATCGTGCGTCTTCAGTGCATGTGAGGTTCAGACCCGCCATCGATCCAGCCAATCAGGACAGAGCGATTGGTGACACCCGGGATCCGCCGGGCGTCTTTCTGTAACCTCGTTCGAATCACGTGGATTTTAAGCTTGTTGTAAATAAAAGCATTATTGTGAAGCACGGACTGGTTTCTACATCTCACTGTCTTCAACCGTCCAGCAAGAACAAGGCGAGACGTCCGCGAGACGCTGGCAAAGAGTTTTATTAGGGTCCGTCACGGTGGGATTAGGCTATTAGCGTCCAGATTGAGGATCTCTCGGACCGTCGCCAGCTAGAAAAATCTTACAAAAGAAATAAATAAAGCTCTACTCAGACAAATTGAAATCAAACCGGGCTCCACTCAACGGCGTTTTCGGGTCAGAATCACTCCAGAGTAAGAGATAAGATCCAGGAGAAATGGAGGCAAATGCGGTAACGTCTCGCTGAGCACGTGTGGATTAAAGACATGTGAGGCACCTGAGAGAAAAACACACACACACACACACACACAGGAAGTGAAGCGTCTGACTTAAGTGAAATGCAAATGAAAGGGTTCTCAATTCTGCGTCAAATTGGGTGGAAGGTCCAGATCAGGTGGATTGAAGTGTTCTGGACCTTCCGCCCAATTCGAGGCATGTCAGGACACGCCCCGCTTCTGTCCACCTGATCTGGACCTTCCGCCCAATTTGAGGGGGAATTGAACGAATTGAAGAATTGAACCTATCAGGGGTCCCCCTGGGATATTCTGTTCAGACCGAAACTNCACACACACACACACACACACACACACACACACAGGTTCTCACGAGGCCTATGAACATAAACATAGTACCTGGGTCTGACCTTCTTTGTGTCTTTCTGAAGAGGAGGAAAAGATGTTGCGTATGATCTTTCTGAAGGATGGAGAAGGGCCCTTGTCTAGGAGAAGCAGCAGACAGAGGCAGTAGATTAGGAGGAGCATCACTCTCCTCCAGCGGAGAGAAACCTGAGGCTAGTCAATCTACTGGATTTGTACAAGGGTGAGTAAGATGATGAAGTGCTGGGGGCGGAGCTTCTCACCAGCAGACGTGTGATTGGTGGAGGGCTCGAGGGGTTTGGCCTGGGGCAGGGGGCCGTTCCTCTCCTCTTGAACTGGAGGAGTCTGGGGAAGAAGAAGAACTGTAGAAGTGAAAAACTAACACACACACACACACACACACACACACACACACACACACACACACACACACACATTGTTACACATCTCATTTCAAAAACAGATTTTAAAAAAAAAACTTTCAAAAAATGTACGAAAATTGTAATAAAAATATACATTTAAATATACTTACATTATTATACATTTATTTACGGNGAGAGAGAGTCAGACAGAGCGATCAATAACCAGACAGAAACCTTATCATCTTCGTTCTCCTCTCCGTCCTCATCAACAAAGGCAAACGACTCCCAGCTGATCTTGGCACGGGGCACTTGACCTTGCGGGGCGTGTCCTTGGGTCAGGATCCGCCTCTCGGCCGACAGCCACCAATCACAGAGCGCGAGCAGCTCCGACCTCTCGATGCTGCCCAGTAGAATCATAGACTCTGTTGGAGGTAAAGCCAGTAAACATCACAGGGAGGGGCCAGGGGGGCGTGGTCACCTCTGGAGTCCACCAGCGGGAAGGTCTTCAGCGAGGTGGAGTCCAGGAGCTGCAGGACTTCTCGGTAGGTGGAGTGAGACGAGAGGAACTTCACCTTCCTCACCATGATGTCCTCCACGAAGATGTTATACTGACTGCGGGAGACAAACAATACGTTTACGGAACGTGTAGAAACAGACAGATGTTATGGGAATATAGGAATGCATTTTATTTATGACGAATAAATCAGCACACAAATCTCAGAGTGCAAGAAAAAGACAAAGAAATAAAGGGAATAAAAGAGTCTAATACTATGAATNGCAATCCAATTCCCAACATCTACAAAAACCTGAAGCGTTGTGGTTCGACCAGCCCGACAGAATAACCAATCACGCGCCACGGCGACGCCCCCCCGCTCACCTGATGTGGCTGAAGCCCAGCTCGGGCAGGTACGGGAGCTTCTTGACCTGGATGATGGAGTCGTACAGCGAGGGCTGCAGGCCCTGGGCCACCATGTTGGCGAGGATGACGGCCACCATCATGGGCAGGATGTGTGAGATCTGACCGGTCAGCTCGAAGCAGATGACGGCGGTGGACACGGTGTGTGTGACGGCTCCTGTGAGAGCAGCCGCACCTGCGCAGAGCAGACGGACAGCGTGAGGTGCACACACACACACACACACACACACACACACACACACGGGCAAGGCTGGGCGACACATAAGAATAAGACTTTTATTGTCATTGTATATTGTACAACGAAATTTGTTTCACTATCTCCCTCCGTTTCCAGCAGCAATAAAAATTCAAAAATCATAAAAAAAAAAAAAAAAAAAAACCAGCATGCAATACAATAAACATAATAATAAAGAGATGTACAGAAAACGAAAAAATAAACAAAACAAAAGTAAAATATCAAACAATAAAAGTATAAAAGAAATATAAAAAAGCACTTGTGGGATCGATATACATGTAATGTACAGTATATACATTGTGCAAATGGCTTTTTATCAAAATGTTAATAACTTCGTGAAATGTCAGTGTTTTTCACCAAAAGCTTTTTTTATTATATTATTTTTACTACTTTCAGTTGCCTCAAAACGTTTTGATTTTATTGAAACACATTTATTATTTCGAATAGTGGAATCAGGTTTATCGTTTAATATTTATAAGCAAATGCAAACATATGTGAAAGTTTAGCAGAAGTTCAGCTAAAAAAACATTTGAAAAATGTATCAAATTAAATGTACCATCAGAAAAATATAAGACTTGTATGAAAAAACTATTTTAGGGTAAAAATGGTCACGTCACAAGACAAACTATGATATTTTTGCAAATTCGAGTCCACTAAAAAAATTAAAAACATTTTAAAGATAATGAATAAATTTCACAATTTTTCGAATTTCTTTTTACAATGTATAAACTATCCCACAAAATATTGAATTTTCACTATTTTAAATCTAAATGTTCTTCGCAAAAAGCACTTTTTTTTTTTTTAAAAAATTTTTTTTTTTCATTTTATAATTTAACTACTTCACAGTTGCCTCAAAAATTGTGCAAATGAATTAGGAAATGTTCAAAAGAAATAAAAAAAAATAAAAATTTAAAAATTTAAAAAAAAAAAAAATTTGGAAAGTTTTACAAAAGAATACACAACGACATCTTCTTGATCACAAGACAAGCCACAATATTTTTACAAACGTTTTTTTTTTTTTAAATAAATTTGAGAAACTAAGCATTCAAGTAGTTCTATACGTAATATAAAGGTGCGATAAAGTGAAGAAGGTAAAGCTGAAGATTAAAGATCGTCCAGCCCTGCCGAGGGAATGATGGGAGGAGTCATGCAGCGGCGGGAATGACGAGCAGCGGTGGAGGACTGGAAGAGGAGGAGAGGATGACTGACCAATGACAGCGTACCCGCCGGGGATGATGCGGTACAGTATGTCATCAAACACGATACCGTGAGGGAAGAGCGTGGCCATGATCTCACCCACCAGCCGGCCGAACGCCGCTCCTGCAGCGCAGACACAAGCTCGAAAGACGCAAACAAAAAACAAACTGCTTTCGAAGACGAGAGACGCACCCAGAACAAACACCGGCATGAAGGCGCCGGACGGGATGGGCATCGTGGTGGAAACTGCAGACATCCAGAACTGTGAGACCAATGACAACAACAACACGTTCACAACACTGACTTCAGTTCAGAGATGGAGAGAGAGAGAGAGAGACAGATGGAAAGACAGACAGACAGAGACGGATGGATAGGCAGATCAGTATACTGAGAGAGAGACGAATGGATGGATGGATAGATG
>SOMO01001531.1:0-12240 GCA_028128575.1 Paedocypris carbunculus
CAGCGCCTGCAACGTGGAGACCACAGCGTCATTGAACGCTTCCCCCGTCCCAGCCGCCACCGGCATCGGCACCGAGTCGATCAGGGATACGGGGACGTCGTTTTTCACCGCGACGGTATTTGTTCTGTTACGAGGGCCTTGGTGGTGGTCGTCTTCATCCGAGCTGTCCCTGAACCCCGGCGGCGGAGCGGCTATCGCCAGGTTGAGAGAATGCAGCATGACGTCGTCCTCCTCCTCATCGTCGCCCTCTGGTGGCGGTGGCAGGGAAGTGAGATCAATGATGTCGTCACTGGACTCGGAGAGCGACAGGAAAGAGTTGGCTTTGNGTTTTTCTGCTGCAGGTAAACTGTTCTCACACACACACACACACACACACACACACACACACAGGGACTCAGGCCAGGGCACTTGTGGATTCTGGGTCAGATTAGCAGTGGATTAGCGCTGATCTGCTTCCGCTAGCACTTGTTGAAGCGTGTGGCTAATGCAGACCTGCAGGAAGCTTCCACCACTGCAGAACATCTGACCTTCTGTTTCACTGCGTCCTTGAGGTCGATCGAGCGGCGCGTTGGCGCTCACACCCATTGGCCAGTTTGTGGGTCAGTCAGCGCCACCGGCACCAGAGTGGCGGTCAGAGCGGCGCGAGGGCCAGCGGGTTTGTTCCTCTTAGCATGTTAATGAAGACACCATCACTTCCTGTGTCCACGTGCGACTCCAGATTAAAGCTGACACAATCGTTCACGTGTGGGATTCCACAGCCGTGTGCCGCCTCGTTAGCATCTACGTACAATCCATTTTGAATAATAAACAGGGTTCCTACAGTTTCAGGAAAGTCAAATTCAAGCACCTACACGGTTCAAGCTTTTTCACACTGTTTTGGTAAAAATATTTTTAAAGGTCTTTATAACCTAAATTAAACTTTGCCATTTAATCATATTTTTGAAGAGATTTTTGTAAATAAAAAAAAAAAAAAAAGTGCTTTGTAATAGTTGCCGGTCATTATTAGTTTGTGCAGTAAATTTAAAACAAAAATATTGAACAAAATCAAAACTGTAATAGACTGTTAAACAAAGATAAGAGGTTGGTTATTCTTTTACTTTAGTACCACAGTACTGAATTTACAGGGGCTTGGAACAGAGAGTCTTTACATACAGTCCAGGTTTCTGACACCCTCCCCCCTTGTGAAACTGCAGTCAGCACTGACTTAGTAAATTAGGGTACCAATGAATAAATTACCCAAGTACGTTTAAGCACTTCATTAAAAACTAGCACTTTTAAGGCCTTAAACACAAAATGGAAATTTCAAGCAACACAACTTGAATACACTTTGAGTTGGTTTGTCCATCTGGGTGAAATCAAGCTGTGCAAAAAGACGACAGGATCCGTTTCCATCTGAATCTCACAGACTTTTATTTGAATTACAAAACAAAAATTTGTGCATTCCAAGATGTCCACATACAAAAAAGGAAAAAACACTGCATGACTTTAAAGCATCGGGGCAAGTCGACCGAGGTCACGAGATGTTACGTGCCCCGCCCATCAGGCCTGTCCCGGCCCCTCCTCCTCATCCGTGTCAACAAAACCTCAAGTGCACAAAACCAGGAGTGTGTGGGCTGGACAGGGCTACGCTCGGCATTTTAGTCGTCCAATCAGAATTCAGTCACAATTAGGTCAAATTGTTTCGTTTCCGTTAACAGTTAAACAGCGAAAAGACGTGAAAAAGAAGGCAATGTGGAATGTACAGTGCATAGAAGTGCCGGGCGGGCTTCATGACGTCGCCTGCTTCTCCTGTTCGATGGCTGGAAGACAAAAACACGTGTTAGCGTCGCTCGGCCACAGCCGGGGAGGAGAAGACCACCACTCTTACTTTCTTTCGACGGCAAGGGGTTCTTCTCCTGGGTCTCGGTCTTCTTCAGCTTGCTCTTGTCGAAGCTGGTCACCTCCTCCAGATTTGGCTTGTCAGACATGTCTGCGATTGGTCTGAAACCACAAGTCACACGTTAACAATAGAGACGAGGCCTTGGGCGTCAAGTTCGGCTCTCACCCCGAGATGCCAGCTAATCTGGCCGAATTATAAAGTGTGTGGATTAAAACACGAGCTGGAAACGGCTGTTGGTGTGTGTGTGACGCGATTAGAGGTGAAAGGAAGCGCGTGTTGCATCACAATCTTCAGTGTGTGTGTGTGTGTGTGTGTGTGTGTGTGAGTGTGTGTGTGGTATGCAACCACCGCCCTTCCCTGGCCATTCTCTCAGATTTCACTTCATATCAACATTTCTGCCGGAAAAGAGCCTCCTTGTCGATTTCGGGTGCGCTCCGGGCGCATTAGTGCGCGTGAGGCGGGAAGTGAGACGTGTCGCGGGGTGAATCCCGAACAAAGAGAGAGTCGCAGATGTCTGCAGCTATTGTCCGCCGGACACGTTAGCGCGGAAATCACGTCTCACGTTACGCATTAGTGACGTTTGACGGGCAACACGGCGACATCTGCGAATAAAACCCACCTGGGCGACATTTAGACGCTTAAGCATGAGGATAAAGCGAGGCGCAGTAACAACACAACAAACACGCCGACATCTACTTTATCGGTATAAGTGCGCAAGATCAGCACGGAAAGGCAATAAAGAGATAAAAAAGGGCTTGACCCGAGGCTCACCAGAGTTTGTAGTAGTTGTGCTGAGCTCGTTCCAGCAGATGCAGCAGTGACGGGAAACGCGCAGGACCGCGGGATTTATCAGCCGAGATATGCAAATGAGGTCTACGTCACGGGTCCGTTATTCGCAGCGTTTTCTCACCGAAGCCGGATCAAGCGACTTGGGCAAAGGTTCAGTTTTAAAGGCAAACTTTCCACGGTGGTGAATTATCAGCGGGAACGGATTTGTTCAATCAAAACTGTGTAATGTGAAGGAGGAAGTGCAGTCACGCGGCGGGGAGTGAAGAAAACGCCCTGCGAGGCGAAAATCTGACGTTGTTTAACAGCGCCACCGCGTGGATCAAACTGTTAGCGCAGATCAAGGTTTTTATAAAAATAAAACTTTGTAAATAAAAAAAGGATAAAGTAATAGCACTCCCCGCGCACGCACGCACACACACACACACACACACACACACACACACACACACACACACACGCACGCACACACACACACTCACACACAAAGCAAAACGCACATAATATTTAATATTAACTGAAATTAAACATCAAAGCATTCTGATGCAAACAACCGGAAAGCAGCTCATCGCACATCATTCCTTGGCAATGTATTAATAAATAGATTCAAAATTATAGTAACGTGGATTTGATTGCTCGAGGCGACATGACCACGCCCACATGCGGAAGCAAACATTTTTTGTCTTTGCACGGTTCGTCCTCCTGTTTATTTTTATACATATTTTGCTTTTTACATTTCTAATGCGCCTAAAGTGAAAGTTGCGTTTTAATCAGCACTTCTCGAAACCCTGTCTGGTCGTTATCAGGAAGTGTTTCAGATACGTTCCTCCTTAAGCTTGCGCAATATTGACAGATTAAAGTTCGCTCTCATGCAGAATGTTTCTCTGTTCGTTATTGTTTGCTAATTTAATGCTTGTGATTCACTTGCAGCTTCTTGGTTTTTTTCTTCCGGTTCTTCATATTTAGATTCGTGAATGGGGAACAGCAACGTCGATCGAATAGAAACATCTATTCACATAAATTTTCTGGAGTTCGGCATAAGGATCTTGTTATTTAAACTTCTTTGTTTTACAAGATGATGATGATGATGATGTCCTTAATATGAGCTTTGTTTAAAAAAGTTATAAAAAAGTAAAACTTTCTAACTAGACTGTTGTTGTTCTTGTTGTTGTTTTGCTCTGCCTTTACAGGGGTCGCCAAATCCCAGGGGGCAGCAGCGAGTCTAGACAACCCGGATCCATCTGAGTAGTGTATGTGGCGAACAAACACACTTAAACAAACTCCTTCAGTACTTTTATTGACCAGTTCACCAATACAAACATCCCATTAGGTCCACAACTCACTCGAGCGGAGCGGTCACATTCGCCCACTACAGAAACCTACAGTACCTCACACAGGACCACCAGACAGGATCAAACACACAATGACAATGTAAAAAAAAACCACTGAATATACAATGAAGTATCGCTCAGTTGAGCAGTCCGGCTCCACGCATCCCATCAGCCCGCCCGTCAAAGGCCCCCTGAAGATTGGGTGGAGCACAATGGGTCACATCAAAACAGCAGATCACAACAACAGATAAAAGCTGAGAAGATTGAAACAAACATTGCATTTCTTGCTAATCAGTATGTAAGACAGTTTTACAATCTCATTTAGCTTCAGGTGCGGCAAAGCACATTTTACGATTATTTTGTGGTGAAATATCTGGTGTAGAGGTCGCTGTACATGGCCTGGTTGTCCACTCGGATGGCGTTACGCAGCGACTGCCAGAACCAGGGCTCTGCTGAAGGCGAGCGAGGCCAGCGCAGGACGCTCCGACCACACAGTCGCTTGCGCAGTCGCAGGAAATGCGAATACTGCAGCACCGGCTCCAGGAAGAGCAGCACGATCACGTCTTCACTCTCCTCGAGCAGCCGCTGGTGGGCAAGAAAGAGCGCCAGTTTGAAGGCGCCGCTGTTGACGTAGCCCTCCGTCAGCACAAACACGGTTTTGCGGCTGTGCTGGATGCTCCAGGTGAGGTTGTCCAGGACGGCAGAACCAGGCATCCAGTCCCGCTCTTCCAGGCAAATGGGGCGAAGGCACTCACTGTGCTCCTCCAGCTCCATTCGCAGGTTACTGAGCACCCAATCAGACACCTGAGGATCCTGGGTGTCGTAGGTGATGAAGGCGTCGTACACGCAACTATCGGAGCTCAGGTGCTCGTAGCCCGTGAGTCTGGCTTTTAGATAGTAGTAGATGTAGGAGACATCCCAGTAGAACATGTGCATCCCAACGGCCACAACGGTGGTGCACAGAATCAACAGGGTGGACATAAAGTAGGCGAGAAAAGCCTTCTGATTATCGATGCATTCCTTGACGTCGAAGAGGATCACAGCATTGCCTTTCCGCTCCTCGGGCGTGGCACAAGTGACGGAGGTCACCAGTTTGGGTATCTTTATGTCGGTGTTGTAAAGCCACAAGACAAACTCTAGCATATCACATGTGCATCTGAACGGGTTGTCGTTAAGCCAAAGCTTCTTTAGGTACCGCTCGCTCTCAGAGGGGAATGTGGACTGGTTGATGTTGGTGAGCAAGTTGTGACTGAGATCGAGCTCCATGAGGTTCACGGCTCCAGAGAGGAATCCACTGGACAGCTGGAAGATTCTGTTGCGGTGAAGGTTGAGGAGCTGTAGAGAGGGAACATCTGCGGACAGGTTTCCAGAGATACTGTATATGTTATTGTTACTCAATATCAGCTCCTTCAGACGTTTGAAGCGTCCAAATCTCGTCCAGTTTACGCTGGTGAGGCGATTGTGGCTTAGCTTCAGCCTCTGGATGCTTACGGGAAGATTCTGGAAAACTTTAAGTGGGATCATGTCAATGCTGTTGTAGGAAATGTCAAGAATGGTCAGGCTAGTCAGACCTTTGAAGAGTTTCTCGTAAGTTTGATCTTTGACTCTCCACAACCGGTGAAGATTGTTGTGCTGGAACTGCAGCTCAAGGAGAGACTTACTAAACATCTCTTTGGTGGTCAGAGTGAAGATGCTGTTAGAGGACATGTTTAACACTTTCAGGTTGGGCAAGTGCTTGAGGAAGTTCAGATTGTGTGTCACCCCCTGCACTAAAAAGTAATGGGCGTTAAAACTCAGATCCAGCACTTCCAGTTCCTGAAGCTCTTTGAAGGCGTAATCATAGGCCAGGTCGATTTTGTTAAATGACAAGTCTAGGTATTTGAGACCAGGGAGAGACGTAAACTCTGTTCCGTTTAGAGCTGAGGAAAAGCCATTCCTGGAAAGGTTGAGACAGGATATGTTTCCATATCCCTTAAACTGAGCGGGAGAAATGAAGAAGATATTATTCCGACTGAGATCTAGCACGCGACCGGCAGCGTAGCACTCTGCTTTTACAAGTTTACTCGTAATCTGGAAACTATTTTTATGACTGTAGAGATCTAATACTGACATCTTGTCAGGGGAGTATGCCACATTTCCAAGAGAAGAAAGAGAGTCTCTGGGTGACTCCTGGTCAACTGGATGCAGCCGGTTTTCCGAAAGGTAGATCAGTTTGACGTGTCGAAACTTTTGAAAGGTGTCTGATTTGGCATGGACAATGAAATTGACCCCTGCGTCCAAAATGGTCAGGTTTTGTAAACCAACAAGTGATTTGAATGAATCGTTACTGATTTCTTGAAAAACCAGACCCTCAATGTGGAGAATCTGCAGCGAGGTCAGATTGGAAAAGCTGGAGGAAAGTTTTATTGTGTCTTTATAAACCTTGAGCTGAAAGTTGAAGGAGAGGTCCAGCTTCCGCAGCATTGGCAGATTAGTCAAAAAATTATCTTGCATAACAGCATCAAACAAGTAATTATACGAGAGAAAAAGCTTTTCCAGCTTCTGCAGGTTCTGAAACCAACTGGAATGAATTGATTTAATGGAATTTCCAGCAAGGTGGAGCAGGCGCAGCTCTACGAGACTGGCGAAGGCTTGCGGGTGGATTTCAATGGAGCCGTTTTTGCAAGGTACACAAGGGAACGGAGCGTTGTTGCAGCGCGGACAGTTGCCTTGGATCTCCAGCGCTGTCAGGTTGGTGAGACTTTGAAAATCTTGTTCTCTGATGTGAGCAATTCTATTTGAAGCCAGCTCAAGGGTTTTTAAAGACACCGGCAGACTTTGAGGTACTTCAGTTAGGTTGTTGTAGGACAAGGTCAGGTGGTTTAAGTTGGTCAAGGTGGAAAAGCTTCCGATTGATACACTATAACCTTTCGGGCAGGGATTCCAGTAGTAGCAGTTATTGGAAAGGTAAAGAGCTCTCAGATTTGTCAAATGATTGAAGGTACTTTGAGTAAGGGAAATTATTTTATTCTCAGTTAAATAGAGTACCTGAAGGTCCTTTGGTAGTTTTGGGACAACAGATAACAACAATCCATTTAGTTTAGCTATTTGTAGCTTGGTCAGATGGGGAAGCACATCAGATAAATTGCCAAATGATTTTTTTTTATTTTTATTCACCCAGTTGAGATTCAAATTGGTCAGATTCACCAAATTCTGAAGGCCTCCACCTGTTATGTTCGTGATCAAGTTCTCAGACAGGTCGAGGCTGGTGGTGTTTGGCAAGATCCTTGGAATTTCTTTGAGTCTTCGTCCTTGACAGTTTACCACGACGGTCATGAGAGTGGCGTTCTGATAGATGTCACATGGTTGAGTTTTCAGACTGAACCTGCTGTGGATCTCACACCGATTAAGCGTGAACGTCAGGCTCAGAAAAAGCAAGATGTTGGACCCCTGTAGAAATATAAGATGTTAGAAAACGAACATGTTTAAACTGAAACGCAATCGCGACCCATACACCTGTCTTCAGAATAAATCATCAATCTCAGTTAAGCCACCCTGCAGAAAATACAGTAGATGCCAAATTCTAGCCTAAAGTAAGCAATTGACTTGTTTTGATCTGCTGGCAGCAATCACAGGGTTCAAGCTCTTGGGGTTCAAAAGTATCGGTGCATGAAAACTCGAAACACGACACATCACTAAACTCTGTTAAGTGTGGACATCACAGCTAGAACACAACCGAGGATGAGTGGTCAAGCAAACACAGTACAGAGCAGAAGCATCATTATAGCTGAATATTTAAAGGAGACACACTTTCTTACCATGATTAGGTTGTAGAAAATAGCCACTGCAAACTTCTCGACACTTGGATACTCAACAGCTCATGCTGATTTATAGCAGCCTTTGCGTGAAACAGGAAGTGCTGATGCAAACCACAAGGACTATTTTCAGTGTATTAAACATTAGAGCTGATCAACCACAGGCTCATATACCACACAATTACTACAGAATTCTTGCAGCTTGGGGTTTTCAAGAGCCTTGACATGATTGTTCTAGGAGTGGAAGCTTGAGTTTGCTGTCAGCGTGATTGGAGACGATGAGACGGGTGAAAGTGCTTTTCAGCTCTGGCAATCATGGCTGTGTGAAAAGGGAAGTGCCACAAACACGGTTCCTTCTTCTTAGAACCAGAAAAGCACTGCCTGTAATTCAGAAAACATCTTCAGATCCAACATTACATGCAAAAGTAATAAATGTAGATAAGTATGTCATGTATACTATAGTTTTTGTTTGTATACAGTTGTTTATCGTTGATGAGTTGTGAATATTAATAATTAGTATTATTATTTAGTACCTTTTGGTGCAATCCGCCAGTCCCATGATTTGCTCGGCACTGAGACGACCCCTCCTGGACCCTGGAAAGAACTACAGTGCCCCAATTCCTAGAGCAAATCGGTCAAGTAATCCCGATCAAGTAAAACAACATTATGATTCGCAGCAAGTAAGGATATTGTGAAACGCAAAAAATACCTGATCAGGAATCATCCATTTTCAATGACTCTAATTGTGTTTAATTTATTAGAAGAAAATGCGAATCAACAAAAGCCTCAATTTCAACACAACTTTACCAAACTGTCAAATCCAGACCCCTTTTGCGGATAGCAAAATATACATCATATATCAATATATACAATAAATATACTTACGCTTAGAAAAGCGCCTTACAAATACTCATTTTAATTCATCATAATACACTGTAGGTCAACTATGGAAAATAGTGCATGTTGTCATGGCTGCGACCTTTAAAGCCCAGAACAATCACAGTTGTTTGGAAGATCACAAATCACATATTGTTGGAAACAAATGACATAGAATAGAATGTACGTCCATAATTTATTCATATAACTGAAAAAGTTGTTTAAATTATCTTACAATTCCAAGAATAGCCATTTCATGTCACTCCTTATATTAATTGTAATCACATTCACAATGCACAAGACGAGACTATTAGTCAACTCTGATCAATACCGAATGGCTTCGGGAGTAAATCACACTTTCGGAAACAATCACAGCGACTCCTGGAAAAGTTTGTTGTACTGCAGACTGTCTGTCGCCATGATGCTGCGGAGTGTGAACCAGAAGTATTTCTGCGCTTGTGGATTCCTCGGCCACTCAAGAACAGACTTTTTATACAACCTCTTCCTCAGTTTGAGGTATTTGGAGTCGCAAGGCATCTTCTCTAAGAAGATCAAGACAATGACATCATTTTTTTCATCCATGAGTCTCTGGTGGGCCAAGTAAAACGCCATCCTGAAGCTTCCGCTCCTCACGTATCGGCCGGTCAGGATGAAAATAGTGTGTTTGCTCAGCTGAATGCTCTGGGAAAGGTTCTCGATGAGCGGACAGCCCGGAACCCAGTCGCGCTCCTCCAGACACAGGTGTATCCGGGGGTCACCCCTGTCCTCCAGGTGAACCCGGAGCTCCTGCATCACCCACTCCTGAACTGGTGGGTCGTTGGTGTCGTACATCACAAAGGCGTCGTAGAAGGCGCTGTTGGAGGAGAGTCTGCGGTATCCCTTGAACTTGGCCATGACAAAATGGTAGATGTACCACACGTCCCAGAGGAACAGATGGCTGGAGATGGAGAGGATCAGGACACTCAGGATCACGGAGGTCAGTAAAAAACACAGCACAATGGAGAGGGAATTGTGCTGACAGGCCAGGAGGTTGAGGAAAATGACACTCTGACCCCTTTGGGCACTGGGAGAACTGCAGGTGACGTCCGTGGCAAGGCGAGGAATATTCACCGTCGTGCGGTTGATCCACCTCACAAACCATGTGGCATTGCAGGAGCACACAAACCTGTTGTTGTTAAGGTAAAGTGTTTTTAGTTTGTCAATGACATTTTCTGGAAAGCTGGACTCTTGAATGTACTTGATGCGATTGTAACTGAGGTCGAGGACTTTGAGGCTGAAGGCGTCTTTCAGGAAATCGGGGGACAAGCGCACAATTTCGTTGCCGCGCAAGACAAGAGTGTGAATTGATTTGGTGACATCAGACAGACAACTGGGTACGACGGTTAGATGATTCTCACTGAGGTCTAGGAGCTTCAAGTGTTGAAGGTTGATAAGTCCTTCCCATTTGAAAGATTTAAATCTGTTGCTGGCCGCATACAGCTCTGTGAGTTTCTTGGGGAGACCTTCGAACACTTCCTGAGGGATGAAGTTAAGATTGTTGCGGGAAATGTTCAGTATTTTAAGGGCTGACAGCTTCTTAAAATAGTTGGCGTACCTGGTGTCACCATCTCTCCACAACATATCAAGGCGGTTCCCTTGAAAATCCAAATGCTCCAAAGTGCTGCTTTCCATCTCCGTGTTGGTTGACGTAGAGATCTGATTATCGTTCATGATTAACTTTTTCAGATTCCATAAACTCTTGGTGAAATTGAGCATATGTGTCAAGCCTTCAGCTATAAAGTAATGGCTATTGCGGCTGATGTCCAGAACGACCAGACTGCTCAGTTCCTGAAAGGCTGTGGAGAACATCAAATCTAGACGATTATCTGAGAAGTCCAAATACTGCAAATTCTTCATCTGCACAAACTCCGAACCATTGAGACTCTGGCTCATAGCGTTTCCAGACAGATTTAGACATTTCAGTTCACTAAGATCCAGGAACTTGGAATCTAGGAAGAAAATGTTATTCCTACTAATGTCTAGTGTTTTTCCAAATGAATTACATTCACTGTTATCTGGTCCTGTATTCCAGAACTCCTTATATTTGTATTTGCAACTGCGGGCATATTCATCGTAGAAGAAATAATGAACATCCTTCACTTCTCTATTTTGGTACTGAGAGCCCTGGTTCATTGGGCAACTGGCATGGATTTTTGTGAAATGATTTGAGCCCAAAGACTCAGGACCTTGATCTGATGGCAATGAGATTTTGTTATCCGACAGGTTGATGATCTTATAGCTTTTGAGGTTCTTGAAGACACTGAGATGTGCCATTTTTATGAAGTTTGTCCCAAAATCAATGAGTTCCAGGCTTGTCAAAGCTGTCAAAGGTTGAATGTCTTGCAGCTTGAGTTCTTGGAAAACGTATCCCCTGATCCGTAGCACCTTGAGCGAGGTGAGGTTACTGAATGATGGGGAAAGGTTGAGTGAAGCAGGGTATACCTGAAGCTCATAGTTGAAGGATAAATCCAACTCCACCAGATTGGGGAGCATACGAGGAAAGTGTGTGTGCGTAATCTCTTTAGCCAAAAAATTACTGGAAAGGTCCAGTACAGTAAGTCTGGCCAGGTTTTCAAACCAGTCTGAAAGGATTCTAGTCAGAGAGTTGCTGTGTAGACGAAGGGTTTTCAGGTTCATCAGGGTCTTAAAAGATTCCTTGTGTATCATCAGAGGAGCATTACCCGGGCATGGAGTGCATGGAAAAGGTGCATTGTAACACCGAGGACAATTCCCACTTAAGTCAAGTGTTTCTAGCTCTGTCAGGTTAGAGAAGTCCTCAGCTGAGATCTTCTGGATGTTGTTGTTGTAGAGGTACAACTCCTTGAGACTGGTTGGCAAGTTTTGGGGAATGTAAGACAAATTGTTGGATTTCAGAGAGAGCAAAGTCAAATTGTTGAGATGTACAAAGGCATTCTCTTCGATGCTGTACGATGCATTGCACGGGTTCCTGAAGTAACAGTTTTGGCCGAGGTAGAGCATTCTGATGTTGGCCAGCTCGCTCAGGGTTTCCTTCTGTAGCGAATAGATGCTGTTGACCTCAAGGCTCAGAAGATGAAGGTTGGGAGGAAGAGCTCTGGGGATGCTGGACAACTGGTTTCCATCCAGATACAGTGACCTGAGGTTTTTCAGCTTCCAGAAGGTGCCGTCGTCAATGGTCAAGCTCTGAGTGCACACTTTGTCTTTGGGGCCGACCTTTATTGGTACACAGTTGCATCGCAGGTCAATCTCCGTGATGTTCTCCAGCTGATGGAAGGAAGAGCCAGTGATGTGGGGGATGTGATTGATGGTCAGCGTCAGGTTGGTGGTGTTTGACGGAATCCCAACAGGGATGGCGGTCAGGCCTCGGTCTGTGCAGTCGACACTCACTTCATTCTGGTGACTTGTTTGTGAAACTTCACACTGCAGGCTTTTGGGATACCACTCAGCAGAATCAAGCTCCAGTACACTGAGCAAGATCACTCCTGTAAAGATGTCCAGTGTCCTCTTGGTGATCTGACAAACAGATACAAAAATACATAGTAACTTACACCTGCAT
>SOMO01001533.1:4003-16779 GCA_028128575.1 Paedocypris carbunculus
CCACCCTAGTGATGCCCACCCTCCATCTCCATCAAAGTGACTCCAATGAGTGATCGAATGAAAAGAAGCGTTGCCTTTGTTGTCCGTAAACGACGGCGTTTCCTGTAAAGACCCCCAGGCTGGGCTTATCTCCAGCCCCACGCCGCAGTGTTTGCTCAGGTGAAGGCGTGGAGCCGTACCTGTCGGAGAACCGCTCAATCAACCCGGATCTGGGTCAAGCCAGCCAAGAATGATGCATCGTGGGTCAAGAAGGTTCACGCTTTACCCACGGGCAAGCGCAGCTTCAGAAGATCAGGCCGCGACATTCCACACGTCTGAGGAGACGCGAGTCTGTTCCCACGTCGGTCTGGATCTCCAGGATCAGCGTTGACCTTGGTCTGCCGGGTCTATTTCTGGCGCTTTTAAGGCGTGTAAGCAATGTACGTTTCTTTCAAGTACAAGTCAAAACACACAGAACACGCGGCCTGCGGATCCGCCCGACGGCCGCCAGAACGAAGAGAAAAACCCAGCGCTCATCGTTTACAGCATCTATTGCGTTTATTATCAGTAAACATTTGCATCGTTTAGCTAAGTGACATTGCGTCACTAATCGTACAATACGATAAAGACGAGCGACATCCAGTCAGTGTGCGGCCATATATAACCACACCGATCCTTGATTTACTCTCTGTGAAAGGAACGTCTAATTTAAATTAACCAGCGAACTTTACAATTATTCATCATGGCCACTAGGGGCAGTAAAGATATTGTGCTCTGCGTTTAACCATCCAGTGAAGTGACACACACACACCCGGAGCAGTGGGCAGTTTTAAGCCGTGGTGTCAGGTGACTTGATCAAGGACACTCAGTAGTAGACAAAGGTGTAAAGTACTTGAGTAAACTTTGGGAATTTTTGTAAATCTAGGTAATTATTGTAATTTTTATTTTTTTCATTTTTGGCTACTTTGTATTTGTACTAAGTGTCAAAAATAGAAGTGACTTTTAAATTCACGCACTCCCAATAAATTCACACAATCAATAAAGTACAAGTACTGACACAAGTACAAATACTGTGCTCGGTGTTTCAACGTCTAAAGAATTTTTTTTCAGTTTCTTTATGCGTTCGTCTATAGAGAAAATCTAAAAATAAATAAATAAAAAATGTACAAACATTCCACACAGAACAGAAAAAACACCACCGCACATCGTTTACAGCATCTATTGCGTTTATTATCAGTATGTACCAAAATATCGGCTATACGGAAAAATAACATTTCGCATCGTTTAGCTAAGCGACATCGTTTACAGTCAAGCGTCACTAATCGTACAAAACGACAATACGATAAAGACGAGCGACATCCTCGCGTCAGTGTGCAAACCGTTTATACAGATGGAATGGCCGCCGCCTCGGGCCGCACTCCAAGATAAATTATTTAAATAGCATTTATCTACACACACACACACACACACACACACACACACACACACACAAGTCTTACAAACAGACAACAAAATAAAAAAAACAATAATTTAGCAAGTCAATACGAAGACGACGAATATCTGGAAGACTGGAAATTTGAGGCTCCGACAAATATTTTCCTAACAATGAAAACGACAATAAGAATCTGTCTCCCGNCACACACACACACACACACACACACACACACACACACAAGTCTTACAAACAGACAACAAAATAAAAAAAACAATAATTTAGCAAGTCAATACGAAGACGACGAATATCTGGAAGACTGGAAATTTGAGGCTCCGACAAATATTTTCCTAACAATGAAAACGACAATAAGAATCTGTCTCCCGTTGGAAGTGTTTTAGCGAGAAAGTTTGGGCGTGTTTGTTCTCGGACGAAAAAATATACTATTTACAACTCGCGCCGACGTAGCGGTGTAAGCNCAAGTCAATACGAAGACGACGAATATCTGGAAGACTGGAAATTTGAGGCTCCGACAAATATTTTCCTAACAATGAAAACGACAATAAGAATCTGTCTCCCGTTGGAAGTGTTTTAGCGAGAAAGTTTGGGCGTGTTTGTTCTCGGACGAAAAAAATATACTATTTACAACTCGCGCCGACGTAGCGGTGTAAGCGACAGATTTGTTTCCGTGAAGCAAAGGACAACAAAATTTAAAAAAAGAACGTAGAGGCTTTCGCGCAATCAGTCACGACAGTAATGAGGTAATATTTGTACGTTTTCCGTCCTCCCTCTCTCGAATGTCTCGTTCAGAACAGCGTTTCTGAGTTTGGCGAAGAAGCGTAAATGGATCTGTAGCACGCGTCTCTCTCAGACTTGACGTTTCTAGTGCTTGTGGTGAAGTCTCGCAGCTCAAATGATTAGAGTGATGCTGTAAGTGCTACATAGGCGTGTACGATCACAAGTCTCAGACTTTCAATCGGCTTTCCCTTAGAAATCAACTTCAGTTTGCTTGAAAAACGCTTCCTAGTACGGGAGACTCTACCAAACCCGACCCGTACAATTCGCCTTCACGCAGCCGTCCGTTCCGCGGCGTTCGTTATCATGGTTCGACTCTTTGGCCCTGAGAAAACTCTGGCGCGAAACGCTAAGACGTGCTAAGTTGCTAACGGCGGCGAAACGGAAAAACCTAAATCTAAAAGGAGCTTTTCGCTGATTCTCGACCGGATTGTTGACTTCAGCAAATTCTCGTTAAATACGGGAAAGTTCCTTCTCTCGCCGGACGAGAGGTTTTCCAAGAGCTCGTCTCTGCCCACAGACGTTGGGAGGGTTTTTAATGGCCGGCCCAGATGAGTAAAGCAAGCGAGGCCTTTCAATTCCGCTCGGCCTGAAGTCCACATGTGAAAGTTTTTTTTTTAGACCAACCAAAACACACAAAATCCAGCGTTGTGCGAGAGATGGGGAAGACGCCGCGTCAGGTCCGTCCCTGGACTTTGCTCCACGTTTGTACAGAAAGGTGCGTTCGTCAAACTTCCTGCTTGTGCAATTACATATCTGGAAAGAGGAAGAGAAACATGGGAAATTATTAAGGGAATTTAAAACACGTTGTTCTTTACAACACTTCTTTACGTCACTTCATGGAGATATTTTTTGTGAAATTATTCAATATATGAGTACTTAAAAACACGACATTCCTGGAATATTTTACTGCCTATGAGAAATTTGAAGTATGTCATATCACAAGTATGGCGATCACAATGCGATTTGCGATATTTATATTTGTATTCGTTAATATGAGTCTCTGGAAGCACCTGATCTGTCTGACAAAGATTATTGAGCCAATGCTATTTCAATATTATATTTGCGGGTGACATTATTGCAAGAAGTTTGACCTAAGTGTGTTTATTTATCTGTCATCGGTAAGCAAAAGAACGGGAAAAAAAACACAATATGAAAAATATTTACTTTTGAAAATAATTTAACCTGAAAGTTCCTCATTTTGTACCATAAGAACGTAATAAAAAACATCAACAAACTATGTATAAGGTTATGGTCGAATTATAATAATTAATATTTCAAAATATTACATTTAGGTTGAAAATGGGCGTCTTGTGCGATTTCACGACTACATTCTTTCAGATGTGATCGTGAGCAATTGCCTCCACTCACCTCGGCATTCATATTTGAGGTCTGAGAAATACACCATCTCTTGGGAGAAGACAAACAGACCCAGGCGACCTCCTGCGTACGTCTTGTCGTAAATCCTCCCGGAATCCGCCATGATCTTCTTGCCTTCGTACATGACCACCCTGAGAACGGAAGTGTTTGGTCAGCACACAGAAGGCTTCTCCCAGCACAGAGACCCTCGTTCCTCTAGTCACCTGATGTGTCCAGTTCTCGGCCGGTGGGTCAGGTGCCATCTGTAAGCCGTGAAGTCTTTCCATCCCACGTTCTTTGGGTCGTGCCAGAGCGTGCGCACCTACGGAGAACAAACAGCATTGAGCTTTGCCAGATCTTCAGGCCATGTAGATCTTCAAAAACCCACCTGTCCTGGAGTGTCTCCAGTGTGCCAGAGAGCGTTTCTCAGATGTTCTCCGGGTCCGGTGGTGGAGTTCACCACTTTGATGGACAGTCCCGAGTAACCCTGAGCTTTGGTTGGCGTGCTGGACCAATACGTCTGCGTGATCTGTTTCCACATCACCACGTAGAAGCGAGAGCTGGACTGGTAGCCGAAAACGAAGCCTGCGTAGTCGTCGTCCCTCTCGGTGTTGATGAAGAACGTCCCACTGAAGTCCACCGCATTGAACTCATCGAAACCTTTCCAGGGTTGGGTAAAGGGTTAAAAACCATGCTCGGATGGAGATTACATTAGCGTTCTGCTTCTGGAACTCACCAACAGCAATCCCAGGATCACAGTTGACCGTCTGAACCAGTTCCTTGCCCTGATGACGGACCACCCAGTTGGGGTCGATCTGAGAAGTGCCCTTGGGGTCCAAAGGCACCATTTGGAATTTCCGGAAGTCGGTCTCACTGATGTCAAAGTTCTCCGGGCAAACATCGTAAATATCTGGAACGTTGTCCTGGTCAAAGTCGTCTTTACAGGCGTCTCCACGACCGTCTCCTACACATAGCAACGGTGGATTCAAGATCACTGGTGTAGGCAAAATAAAAACCAGAGTAGGAATGTTCTCCTACCATCAGAATCCAGCTGGTCTGGATTGGCAGCCAGTCTGCAGTTGTCTTTGTCGTCAGGGATGCCGTCATTGTCGTCGTCGTAATCGCAGGCGTCTCCTTTGCCATCCTTGTCGTGATCGGCCTGGTTGGCGTTGGGGATGTAGGGGCAGTTGTCGAGGTTGTTTTGGTGCCCGTCCTCGTCGATGTCCTGGTTGCTGTCGCATTTGTCTCCCACGCGGTCCGAGTCCGAGTCGAGCTGTGGTAAAGAGAAGACGGAAGCGTTCAGACATCGCGTGGCTTTCAACTTCTTTCTTTCCATGGGAACCAAACTCGTCCCAAACATGGAGTTGCTACAGAAGGGCTTTTAGTGAGAAAGCCTCTCCTGTTCCTGATGTTTGGCACCAGAACAGTTGCGTTTCTGAGTGTAATGGGGACGGGAGGGCTGCATTCCTCCTCCTCGCTTAACCATGGCACAGGTGTGATCTGCCTGCCCGCACCCTTCTTTCCCTAAGAAATGTCTTTTGAGATGGACTGAAAGGCCTGAAAAGCCCCCTGGTGCTTTATTGTGCAGCTTTGGCTTCAAGAAGAAGAGGATTTACTCCACAGCTTCTGCAAAGCCCCACTGGGTGTCGGCAGAGGGAGGGGTCTCTGTGGGGTAAATAATAGTGGGCGTGGCCACACATACCTGGTCTGGGTTGTGTTCCAGGGGGCAGTTGTCACACTGGTCCCCGACCCCGTCGAGGTCTGTGTCTTTCTGGTCCACGTTGTACAAGTACGGGCAGTTGTCTTTCTCGTTCAGAATACCTGCCGGAGAAACTGGGTTTTTAGTTTTGCTGCTTCAAATCGCCAACGAACGGCAGACTAAATCTCAGCGCTCACCGTCCCCGTCGATGTCAATCGCACAGGCATCTCCTTCGCCGTTGTTGTCGGTGTCCGTCTGGTCCGGGTTGCTGTTGTACGGGCAGTTATCGCAGCGATCTCCCACTTCATCGCGGTCATAGTCGTACTGCCGCGGGTTGAAGATGAATGGGCAGTTGTCCTGTATAAAAGAGGCCACAGTTTAGATGGAAACGTACACACGATGCTCATTGATGGTGAATTTGTACTCGCACTGTGTGTTGGTCCATTAAGACGAGGGCAATGATGAAAGTGAGGCTTATTTTAGGATGTGAACCAACGATAATATTGGACCAGCGAGAAATACTGCAGGTCTTTCAGAAAGTGGTACCTCCGGTGAAATTTGAGGTTTTTCCTTCAAGACTTTTTGCTCCACCGCATCAGAATTACAAATGTCTCTGCGTTTGCTCAGGAACTGTGAAGCTGTTCACTTGACTGCGTCTGGATAGTATAAAGAGAGCAATGTGTTTCCCTACCCGGTCGTCAGGGATGCCATCATCATCGTCGTCGTCGTCACAAGCATCGCCAATACCGTCTTTGTCATAGTCTTCTTGACCAGAGTTCGGAAGGTTGGGACAGTTGTCCTGGAAAATTGCAATTGATAAAAGCAAAAAGTGAATATAGTGATAATCAAAAGTGGGATTGATTGTAGTTGATTTGGAGTTAAAGTGCATTTTTGCCTGTGATGAATATATAAGTATTTATATTCTTGCTAAGGTTTGAGTAGTCGTAATTACTTGCCCCAAATCAATAGCAGCTAATCACCACGATCACATAAGTACTCACAACCACTCACCACAATTTTCTGATCAATTACAACAAATCACCACAATCATTCAATTAATCACAACCAATCATTCCATTAGTCACAACTAATCGCCACACTCATTCAACTAATCACAACCAATGACCACAATTGTTCAATTAATCGCAACCAATGACCGAAATATCACTATTAAATACAAAAAATCATCACAATAACTTAATTGATTGCCACCAATCGCCACAATCACTCAAATAGTCACAATTAATCGCCACAATCATGGGAATAATCGCAACTATTTATGGAGGGTTTACAATTTATGTAAAGATACAAATTATGATTTCGGATTTTTGCAATTTANATAATCGCAACAATTTATGGAGGATTTACAATTTATGTAAAGATACAAATTATGTATAAAAATACAAATTATGATTTCGGATTTTTGCAATTTATAGATTATTTGGATTGCTAGCCGCATATTTAAACTGAAAATGAAAGAAATGAGTGTACGTTGCACGTTATGATTAAAGTGCAGTGTCATCTTTCTGCCCGTCTGTTCACACCTGCGCTGTCGTCCTACCTTTTTGCAGTGGTAGGTTGCGTTCTCCACGCACACGAGATCGGTGTTGGGCCAGCCGTCCAGATCCGTGTCCTCTCCGCAGATGTGTCCGTTTCCAGCGAAGCCCGGTTTGCACTCGCAGCGGAACATGGGGTCCGAGAAGTGTCCCAGGTAGTTGCAGCGGGCGTTCTTGTTGCAGTCGTGGCTGCCG
This sequence comes from Paedocypris carbunculus, assembly GCA_028128575.1. Taxonomy (NCBI): domain Eukaryota; kingdom Metazoa; phylum Chordata; class Actinopteri; order Cypriniformes; genus Paedocypris; species Paedocypris carbunculus. Next base: position 11,019 of record SOMO01001533.1, read on the forward strand.
TCGAGGCAGGGATTACGCGGCGTGCACACCTGCGGATCATGAGCGGCGTATCAGTCATCACGCGGCGGTTCATGACCAGGTGTCCCCTGCTAATCTGGAGATCTTTCACTGGCTTCTCATTTACCTGCTTTTTGGCAGCCGCGTCCTCCACTCCTCGACCGAACGGCTGTGGGCCGCTGAAGCGAGTGGGGCATGGCAGGCAGTTATACCCGGGCACAGTGTTCTCACACCTGTGGACTCCATTAAACTCAAAGCAGGCATCGGGAACCTCCTTACACTGAAAGCAGGAGACGACAAATTAGGAATCTGCGCGCAGCTTGTGATATCGGTGGACAATAAGGCTGTCAGATTTATCGGATGTTGTTGCTGGTCATGTTAAGACATCGACTGAGCGATGAAATATTTGAAAAAGTTGTCATTTGGTTGAAATTACCTCGTTGATGTCTTTGCAGCTGATTCCGTTGCCGGTGTACCCATTCGGGCATTTTCCGCACTTCCAGGATCCGTCTGGGAAGCTCGTGCACTGCGATCCGTCGAAGCACGGACTCGACAGACAACCATCTGCGAACAAGTCGGAGCGATTTAGTCAAAAGCCGAGTGGTGATGAAGGGACGGTTGCTCGGTCACTCACCGACGGGACAAGCTTGCTTGCTGCAGATCTGCGTGGCTTTGGTGTCTCCGATGCATTCCTTACCGCCAAACTTGGGCGCCGGATTATTGCAAAGCCGCTTGCGGGTTTGGACTCCACCACCGCAGGTTGCCGAACAAGCATCCCAGAGTGACCACGGACCCCATCCGCCGTTAACTGAAACGAGTCCAATTAGAAACCTTTAGCTAAAACATAAAAGTCAAAGCTTTGCCCGTTATAGCTGAAGTGACGTTGGTGGAGGCTTTGTGTCTCCGCCCGGACTCACTTGGACAGGGTGATTTCTCACACTTCTCGGTTTGCCTCCCTTCACCCAGGCAGGTCTTGCCGTCCATCTGCGGCGTTGGGGAATTGCAGAGACGTATGCGGGTGATGACACCGCCGCCGCAGGTGACCGAACAGGAGGACCAGGGTGACCAGTGACTCCAGCTTCCATCTTGCTTGACTGTTTCAGAGAACAAGGAGCAGTTTGTCAGGTGACAGCCAGGGGACAAAACTGCCTTTTCCTCCCAGCGGGCATCACTCACAGCGCTTGTCGCACTCCTGGAGGTAACAGTCCCTCGTCTGCACCGACGTGCCCTCGCAGTTGTTATTGATGCGGTCGCAGGAGCGCCCGCGCTGCTGAGTGCCCTTTCCACAGGAAGTGGAACAAGGAGTCCATTCAGACCAAGGGGACCAGCCATCCTCGGCGGAGTCGTTTGCTGCGGGAGAGCGGGGGGAGACAATGGGAGAGCTATTCTTTCTCTCCAAAGAGACGCTTTTAATGCGGGCCCTAATGGACTCGGTTTAGCCGGTGCAGCTCCAGGGAAGTTTGGCACGGAGCGCACACTGGGAATGCCGAGCTTTTTTCGATGCGTGCCGTATGAGAGCAGCCGGTATTTGCAAACACGACTGATTATGCCATAAGCTCAGACACGACCGGCCGATGGAAACCCGAGCTGCGCGTGGATAATCTTGGTAGATGTGGGGAGACTGCCGTTTTTTGAGTCGCCGCCAAATTGCCTCAATTTTCCACCTCTCTTTAACCAATTTAGACAATTATGGGCATTTAGTGATTCAGTGATGCACAAAGCGCCAGTGTTCCATTCATTAGCTAAACGTCTGTTGAAGTCCATTGTGTCAGATGATAGAATGGCTGAGGCAACAGCGGTTCCAATACAAAAGCGTCTAAACTCACAATGGCGTCGGGTTTATCGCACGTTTGACGTAGCACGGTCCGCTAATCTGGCTCAATCTCGAAGGCGAGTTTTGCATTTGCACGGTTTTGCACAAGAAATCCTTTAAGGAACACGTTTTTAAAACACGTTTTTTTGTCTACAGCTGTGCTTTCCTCAGGTTTACCATAAGGCACCAACTTCATTCTGAGAAGCTTTTTGTGGTGCTTTTATGTTTATCGTCTTCAAGTGTCAGTAAAAACTAGACGTATGGTTGATCATCAATATTAATTAAAGATGTAGGGCCGTTCTCTTAATCTTTCTTCACAGTTGACTTCAATAAGTCTGGTTAATCAGCACACCTGCTTAAATTAATCAAATTTAAGTACGGAAGCCTTTTACATAAGCCTGCTATTGTTGGCTTATGTGGGACATAATTCTGATTAATTGGGACGTATAACGTGAGCCAGATCCACGTTCAGTTTCATCAGAACAAGTTTCCAGCTGATATAATTCAAATACCCGAGAATGTAGAATCCTAACAGAATTAAATACGGTCACACTTACGTGTTCCACACCGGGGGCAGCACTCGCCATCAGGCACTGTGGCATTAGCGCATGGTATCAGGGGGCATGAGATCTTGCGGCACAGCGTGGCAGAGTTCTACAAGAGAGCGTGCAAATTTAATAGAAAAGAATATGAAATGATCCATTTAAGGCTGTTTGGCAAGTAAGGCTGTGTAACGGTACTTGTGGGGACACGGTTACGGTCCCGATAAGTCACGTAAGAGCTGAACAGGTGCATAATGGGTAGATTTTGGGTCCTAACCTGGCATGTACACTCAGTGCAGTCGTCCACTGTCCATTCCTCGTGGTTTTGGTGGCGAATTCCATTATGAAAACAGACGCCCTCTCGGTCCTTGATCAGCTTCTGCATCAGGCCATTATCAGTCCTCTAAAACGGCAAACAAACCAACATGTCACGTTCTGGATGGTTGGGTTGATAAGCCAACTAGTTTAGGACGTTGTATTACGGTTTACTTACCACTTTGTTGAGCTCATTGGAGAGCTCTTGGACCACCACGCCGAGACCCTTCAGCTCCTTGAACATTGTCGCCAGCTCATCGCAGGTGAATCCACAGATCATCTTCAGATCTGCCACACAACCGTCGTGTTATATTTCAAGCGTTGGGTTCTCCGGTTGCTTCTTGCATTCTTCTGGCCGGGTTAATGAGGAGCAATGATTACCTTTTGACTTGTGGCCAGTGAAATCCGTCCTGATTGCGGGGCTGGATCCGTTTATGGGATTGTCGAGGGTGATGATATCAGTCATGACGGCTGGAGAGGGAAGAGGAGGCCATTGTGAACGTGAGCGAGTGGAAAAGGCTGACGGGAGTGAATGCAACTTGAGCTTTTCTTCTGGGTTTTGTCAGTTGAGTTACTCGAATCCGCCCAAATATTGCTGCATTTTCCATTTGTCTGGAGGTTTTCCCACAATACACATTACACCGTCTCACACAAGTGTCTGTGTGTGTGCTTACATCATGGGTGTAAAGTACTTGAGTAAATACACTTTGTTACTTTACTTGTGTTTTCTGCAACTTTGTACAAAAATAAAAGCAACTATCGCTCTTTACTCCACTACGTTTGAATGGCCGTTACTCGTTACATTATAATGAATTTCTTTGGGGAACGAGGCAATGTCGCCATCTGTGGGGAGCTGAAGGTACTGGATGCTTTTTTTTTGTTGCCTAGATTCAACTAGGAGGAGTAAAACACTTAAGTTCTTTTACAATTGGATACTTTAAGACTTTGACTCAAGTCTTTTTAAAATTGGTGACTTGTTACTTGCAATGAAGTAATTTTTGCAGTATCTGTGCCTTTACTCAAGTATGGTTGAGTAGAGTTTATAGATTACTTTATAGATGACTTTATAGATAAACTCTAGTTTAGATGACTTTTTTTTTTTGAGTGAATGAACTTTTGAGACTTTCTGATTCCACAAAAAGGTGATACTATATCTATATCTATTAATTATTATGTATTATTAATATTATTATAATATTTTTTACTAACGTACACTAATACTGTGTCTGGAACCATATAGTCAGAGTGTTGCTATGTTGGGTAAACTGTTAAACGATATATTTTTTACTTTTTTGTTAAACGATATCATACTAATATAAATGGTGCATCCAACATCATCGCATGTCTTTGGAACTTCTAGATTCAGCACAACGATGTTATAACGTGTTATGGCTGGGATCTCCTCCCGCGTGTAGACACTTACACTTCTGGCAGCCTTTGTTCCTCAGGATGGTTTCCAGGGTGGTTCCGAACACAAAGCGCACGTTTTGCAGCACTCCCTGAAACAGCCGCAACACACACACACACACTCACACACTCGGCAAGAAGGAACGAAACCCAACGACAAAGCTCTCGGCTCGATGCTCACCATGAAGCGCTCCTTCACGGCTCCTTTCCCGATGCGCATCTTGGCCACGCTCGGGGTCTCCTGGGTGAGGATGGTCTGGATGGAGGCGTCCAGCTCCGCCGAGTCCACCTCCTCGCAGCCCACGTAGAACTGAACCCGGTCGTCCTGCACGAACAGGGTGATGTTCTTCCACTCGCCCACCGCCAGGTCCACGTCCTCGATGGAGACCACCTGCTGCCGGTTCTCCGTGGACAGCACGATGTCCAGCGTGTTGGCTTTGCCGTTGGAGACGATCTCGAAGATGGCCCCCGAGCCGTCCTTCTTCTCCACGGTCAGCAGGCTCCCGCGCGTGTACTTGAACTGCTTGAAGTTGACCAGGAGCAGGAAGCCTCGCTCGGCGTGGATGGAGTCCACCAGGTCCCGGAAGGCGCCCTCGGGCACGGCCGGGATCAGCTCGGGGTTGAGGATCTTGTAGGCGGGGCTGTAGGGGTCGTCGCCCTTCACCTGGGTCACCCCGGGGTGCTTCTTCGGCACCTGGATCAGCTCGAACAGGTCGTAGACGCTGTTGTCGTCTCGGCTTTCTGGAGCGAGAGAGTCGAGATCACGTTTCATTAACATGCGTGAAAAATANCCTGAACATAATAGGAGGGTTGATAAAGTGTCTATATAATTTTTGTATCGACACTTTGAGTTTCCACCTATTCACACACACACACCACTGGGAATAAGCCGGTGTATCATCTCACCTGCGACGCGCGCGCTCTCGCCGCTCCAGAGCATGAGCAGCAAAAAGATCGCGGAGAAATTCATCGTACTGTTATTCTACTTGCGACCTATCGGAAGAAATGATAAGAACAAGAATCAGCTCATCGATTCTACAGCTCGTGACAAATCACAGCGAAGCACCTTCGGTTCAAAGCGGCAAATCCACCGCGTGTGATGTAAATCCTAGAAAAGACGCGCGGGTCAAAATATCGTCCCGTTGGAAACGCAAACGAGCGACTTCCCTCCGTCTCTGGCTGTTTTGCGGCGGGCGCAGAGTCCGAACTGAGTTCTCGCCAGGAGAACAAAGTGCCTTTTAAATAGTTCGGTCGCATTCCTGAGCGCGCGCCTCCACCAATCAGACGCGCGGATGGAGAAGCGGGGCGAGCACGCGCGCGCTACCTCACCGAGCCACGCACGCGCCGCATTCCTGCGCGCACATTCCACAATATGCATCACCGCGAGTTCCGTTAGTGGCGTTTTATTAGCGCGAGTCATGATGTTGTGTTTCCATTCGCTCATCTGCGCTTCTTCGGTCGTTTATTTCGGTTTAAAACGCTTGTTTCCAATCAGTGTTTGGGTAAAGGTGCTGGGTTCCGGATGGTGCGCGCGTCCGCTAGAAAGGATGCTGAGAAGCGGCTGCAGTACCGCGCGTGTCCGCTAGAGGTCCGGAGGATTCCCGGAGTAACAGGCGCGTTCCCTCTCGAACAATCACACGGATTTAAAACGTCAAAAAGTCGTTTGAAATCGTTTTTTGTTGAGAAA
>SOMO01001538.1:0-15000 GCA_028128575.1 Paedocypris carbunculus
CAAATGTAGTATAATGGTAAGTATTTAATGTCAAAAGTCCGTTGGTGACAGGAAACTTGGTTAAGTTCAAGCATACCGTCATAAGCCAGGCAGACAGGGTTCAGGTTAAACAGTCAAATATCAAAACAAGAGACAAAGGCAACACGGGAAAGCACAAAAAACTCAACGAGTTGATTCGTACGTCCAGAAATGCGCAGAATCTGATAGATAATTCGCTTTGCCAGTAGCTGTGCAACAGTCAAAGAACGAACGAGCACGCACACGCAGCGCCATCACACACCGCTGGACAATCACACGCATTGGCTTGGCAGACACACGCACACGCATAGCCGTTACAACAGGACAAAAAGCAATCAATGACGACATTGTTTTCAACTTTCAACTTTGTTTTCAACAAAAAAATTCCCAAAAATTCCCAAACCCGCCCAAATTATGTCCACCCGCCCAAAGCAATTTTTGCCCACAAAATCAAATTCAAAACCGCCCAATTGGGCGGGAACCCAACCGGCCAATCTGGCAACACTGATAGCAAAATGGCTTTCAACCCTAACCTTAGGCCTAACCTAACACCGTCAGAGTCAAGCGTTCGTCCGGGGTAGATTACTAACCCTAACCCACCTGCGGATAATGGGACTGGAGTCGGACAGTGCTGTTTTAAAGTCCTCCTTACGTGTGCATATTCGGTGGAATCTAAGTAGTTGTGACTTGATCAATCCCGTGAATGTATGTTTTGGATGAAAACTATCCTTGTGTAGGAGGGAATGAGTGTCCGTAGGTTTGAAGTGGACCTTGGTTTCCAACGTGTGGGTCCGGAAAAATTGGGCACCCTTGTAGACTGTTACGTCCAAGAAGTCTATGGTGGATGAATTGATGTTGGAGGTAAGTCTGATGGATGGGTTATGGTTATTTAGGGTGGATAAGAAGGTTGGGAAGTTGTCCGGTGAGTGGTGCCAGACTCCCCAGATGTCATCAAGGTAGCGGAAGAATCTAAAGGGTTTTTTTTGGCAGTTTGAGAGTGCCCCAGCCTCCCATTCTGCCATAAAAAGCATAAGCTGGGGCAAATTTCTTGCCCATTGCCGTACCCTTGATTTGCAGAAAGAAGTTCCTGTTGAACTCGAAGTCGTTTCTCCTAAGGTTGATCTCCAGGAGTTCCAAGATTTCCTCATCTGGTCGTGAGGGGTCCGGTGATTCTTCCAACCTGTTTTTTACTGCCTGGATCCCCTCCTCGATCTCTATGTTGGTATAGAGGCTCTCGACATCAAGGGTAAAGAGGATTGCCTCGGTGGGGATTTCCAGGTTCTTGATTTGTTCCAGGAAATGGTAAGTGTCCTTGATATACGAGGGGTGTGTGGAAGATAATGGGTTCAGAAAGTGATCTATGAATTCGGATGTGTGGTAGGTCTCACTGCCACAGTCCGAGACAATTGGTCTGCCCGGAGGTATTTTAAAGGGTTTGCTCCATGTTGTGAATTTTTGGTAGGATGTAGAATCTCCGGGTTCTGGGTTCCCCATCCGGTATAAGGTACTGTTCTTGTTTACGATTTATGTGTTTTTTTTCTACGGAGGGATTGGATGACTCTACAGACCATTGGGGTTGTATCCGGATAGATGGGTTTTGTCAATTTTTGGTAGTATGTGGGGTTATAGAGTTGTCTATAGCCCTCCCTAATGTATTGGGCTTTGTCAAGTATTACCACACTGTTCCCCTTGTCCGCCGGTTTGATGACTATTTCGTCATTGGATGAGAGTTCCCTTAGGGCCTGTAGTTCCCCTTCTGTGAGGTTTATGGATTCTCTCTTTGGACGGAAGTTTTTATCAAAATGTTCCAAATCTTCCCTAATGAGTTCGAGTAGGTCCGGTTGTAGCCTTTGGGCGGGTGGCTGCCAATCCGATTTGGAAGTGAAAGGTGGTGGGGGCGGGCCAGGGTTGTTGTGGAAAACAGAAATCAATTTGAGTCTACGGTGGTATTCCTGTACATCCAATCTAGTTTGGGAAATATGTTGCTTGACTCTCAACCCGGTGGATGCTTTTAGGTCACGTGCGTCTCAGTTTTGGTCCCTTTTATTATTTCTAATTAACATATTCAGACTTCTCCTATAGTCAGATCAACGGGTGGTAGCTTACATTTTATTCCTTTTAACTTCTTAATAAAATATATTTGAGCCAAATCGATTTTTTATTATTTTTTTATACATTTTTATTTTTTTACATACCCTTCTGATTATCCATATGGCTCTTTTAAGTGCTTTTAAGAATTCTTAATTATTTATCCGTGTTTGGTGTTTTAACAATCTTTTTAAGATAGCCTGTGCCCGTGCGCTCAGTCTCCGGAGTTTTTTTAACCCCTTGTACCTAACCCTGCAGGTGCAGCAGCAGAATGAGTTGCAAACCCTGGAAAACTATCTGGTGTCGCTGCAGCAGGGAATGCAGGGGGACCGTGAACGGCAGGTGCGTAAGCTGCGCCTGCAGAAGCGCCATGAGGAGCAGTGGTGGATAGAGGGGAACTATCAGTGGCGGTGTCATCAGTGGTGGTGTCATCGGCAGCGGCGTGACTGGGTCGCTCTTTGCCCCAGGGGCAGCATAATTACCGTGAGAGGGATTTGCGTGAGCGGCGCCTGCAGCTGAACCATAAGGGGCAGTGGGAGCTGGAGCGGTGCTGTCATTATAGGTATACGTCCCTGCGTATCTGCTGTCGCTGCCCCTGGGGGAGCATGAGTGTGAAGTGCATCAGCGGCAAATACGGCAGCGGCTGAGGAGGGTCCGGGCGGACCTCATCGCGAGGATTATGACATCAGTTTCCGGCGTTCTAAGGCACAAGCCGTTTATTCTTACATCATTCCCACACACACACACACACACACACACACACCTCAGAGATGCACCGAAATGAAAATTCTTGGCCGAAACCGAAAAAGAGGAAAGCCTTGTTGAAAACCGAAACATGCATTTATTGCTATGATGGTGTACTAACTTTACTAAAACAAAGGCACTGCAATTGTGTACATTAATAATGAAGTTTCAAAGAATACATGAAACAAAATGTGTTACAAATATGCAAATATTTATAAAGTATACTGCAACACTCAATTCAACTTTTGAGTGTTGAACTAGTTTGAACTTAATTCAAACTAAAATGTTTAACTTGACCTACTGGCCTGCTGTTGTGAAATTCAAAGTTCCTCCATTAAAAATTGCATTCAAGTATAAAGTGCATTCAGAACAAGTGCAAAGGACACAACATTTACGTAATAATAGTATAAATAGGTTGATGTTGAGCTTGTCATCTGACTGACATTTGAGAAAGATTTGAGACTGTATTTAAATAAGGCCAGTGGATAAAAAATATACACCTTGCAGAAATATACAATCTGTCACATATAAAGTAGTCTAAAACAAAATAGCCTAGTATTATTAGAGGTACTTTCTTGCAGAATTTCACTGAACATATCAGACAACGAGGGTGCAAACCCTTCATCTGGTGCAGAGGGATGAGTCTGTTTTCTACTCTGCTTCGTCTGCGTCTTCGCGCCGGTTCTGTGCTTCTATCGCTGCCATTTCTCGAACGCGCTGCTTTAACTCCTCATCTAAATAATGCTCTTTATAATGCGGATCAAGTAAGTACAGTCGCGATGAAGTGCAGAGGATTCGAACACATTTCTCGAGTCACAATTTTCATGACTTGCGACTTGCTTGATTGAAGTAAGAAAATGACTTGACTTGACTTGACTTGACTTGACTTGACTTGACTTGACTTGACTTCTGACTTCTGACTTCTGACTTTACTTAACGTGGAAGACTCGTTTTAAAAAAACAATTGTGCCTCATGAGCAACACCTGTGCAATTGTGATTGGCGCCTGCCTGTGCCCTTAACGCAGCACAAACCGCCCCGTGGACAGCAGACAATAGTCGAGCCCCACAAGTAGTCACGTTTGGCTATAAAGACGTTGAACTGGACCGTGCCAATAGAAACATTTTGGGCAGATGCAAGAACATCCGACACGACAATCACAACGTCAAATTTCATCCGGCATTTCAAGAACTACATGGAAAGGTAAGAAAGTCTAATATTAAAAATATTTTAAAGAATATTACTAATGTAATGAATTAATCGTTTCTGTTTGTCATAATTTGGCTATGGTTGCATGTTTTTTTTTAATCAAAAATGTGGTTATTTACGTCTCATAAGTAACGTAGCGCAGCGCTATAACAGTGGCGCAGCCCAAATTTAAATGTTTGGTGCTTTTTAAAAACGAGGGGGCTTCTCGATATTACACGTAAGCTATAACGTCTATGTTAAGTATGCGCATTTTCAAGTGTTTGTGTCGTCTGACTGCGTGTGGTTGTTGAATATCAGCTCACACATACTGCATGAAAATCCCAGATCAACGCGTCGGTGCGAGCGATCAATTGCCCTTAAAATCTTTCCAAACTTTTTAGTCATGCTGACCAGAATAAATTCATCGTTCGAATTGAAGTCTATGTCTACTTTTTTGTGTACACTCACAATAACAACAGAATGTGTGCTGATTAAGCTTCATAGCTTCATCACTGGGCTGTATTCACATACATTATCTTTATATTCTGCTGAAATGAAAAATATCCGATCATTTCAATTAACGGGAGTCCCATCACTAGATGATAAAGGGTGTATAAATTCCCTATACTGTGCCCCATAATGGACAGCACAAGTATTAAAAATCATATTTCAAACATTCTGGGTACATTTTCAGTCACAAAAAATTGCAGTAAAAAGTCACTATAAAAAATATTTAAGTCAAAGTAACAGTATCGAATTTTAAAAGAACTTAAGTATTTTACTCATACTAAATTTAGGCAAAAAAACTACAAAGAAATGTGCAAAATGTCTCTTCATGAAATATTATTTTCTAATAGAGAAACAAAATGTAACAATCAAACTCAAATATGCTGAGTAATAAAATTAATCTTATAAAATATTAACACCGTCTCTTCACGTTGTTATGAAGGTATAATGTGAGTCTATTATTGACCGCTAGAGGGGGTGCACCGTTCCCGGAAGTACTGCAATACCGGGTCGATGCGCGGAGTGGACGGAGCAAGCCCCTATTCCATCTCCCTGCTCCAAAAATCAATTTAATATATGGTGTCCGATTGGACACGTATCAGATATTAAACTGATAAGAACAGATACTACACTTGATCTTAGCCAAAAGGCCGAGAAGCGATAACTACTACAGTTTCGGAGAGCCGACCGCTTCCGGCCAAACAGTCAAGTCAATGACGGTAGCGATTTGTTGTCGTTTCTATATCAAACTAACTCTCCACTAGTGTACATGGAACAACACATCAGACTGACCGTTAGATCTGTACACTAAACGGCTTTAACGTTCTGACGAAATTCACACTTTACTCCACGAAAGTGTAAAAGAGGCGTGGTCACTGTGTGTCACGTTTTCCGTCGTCCAATCAAAGCACAGGACCAAACGCTTCGTTGCTGGATATTGACGACGTTCAAACACGCGCGCATTCACACAGAAACAAACGCTCGTTATCGTTTACGGTTCACGTGAATCGCTGCGGACTGTGTAGAATTTAAGATCGACGATAATAGAGCGAAAAAGATCATCGCTTGCGTCTGCCGCCTAGTGGACAGAATCTGCAATGACTCCGGCATTGACGCTGCTTGGGACTTTTAATTGCTAAATGCGTAAATTGCACAATTGTAAGCAATTGTGTACAGAAAAATAAACTAAAATTAAGTAACTCAAAAGGTAACACAAGCTAAGTTTTGCAAATAAAAGCATAATAGCTTGTTTTTGTTTGGCATATATTGAAACGAAAGTTATATTGGAAGTTTTTTCAGACCACGCCCCTCCCTACAAAACACAGTTATTTAAATAGCATGTTTGCCCTCAGCTATTTGCACAAGGTATATATTGTACATTACATGTATATCGATCCTACAAGTGCCTTTTTATATTTATATTCTAGATTTCTTTTATACTTTTATATATATAAATATTTTTATTTTTGTTTTGTTAATTTTACGTATAGATTTCTTTATTATTGTGTTTATTGTATTGGATGCTGGTTTTTATTTTATTTTATTGCTGCTGGACTCGGGGAGCTACCGAAACAAATTTCGTTGTACAACATACAATTAAAATAAAAGCCTCTTATACGTATTGAAAACTGCTGCCAACAAAATAGAATTTAAACTATACTTGCGAAAAAAACAATATACATAATGTCTATTTGATTATTCTGTACTCCGATTACAAAATATACAGTACGTGGAAAGCCGAAAGAGTAGTAGTAGTAGTAGTAGTAGTGTAGAGAAGTGTACTGAAGAGAGAAATGTATTTCTCATTGTTGGGACAAATAAAGGTCTTCTTCTTCTTCGTTTTCTTCTTCTACTTCTTCTTCATAGTGTGTGCAGTGTTATTTATGTTTCTGCCAACAACAAACACGGAACATCCACTAGCTCCTTATTGAAATGATGTATCTGTGTATTCGCATCGCATACATGAACAGACACCTTTACAATCTGAAAGTGCTGCACAGTGAAACGCAATCGAGAGTGACGTCATCATAACCGTGTGCAATTTTTGGTTTGCCAAAACTCGAAACAAAAGACAAAATACTGTAAATTCGTCCATGTTTGAAACGCTTGTTCGTGACAATATTTAAAACAAACCGAACGAGTAAAGCAGGAGTGTGAGGCTGTAAAGTAATAATAATAATAATAATAATAATAATGAGTATTTGTAGGGCGCTTTTCACAGTTTTAACTGTCTCAGTGCGGAGCGTCTGTGTGGTGAACAGCATGAAGCCGGGCTGATCGCTGCGGGTGTGGCTGTTGATAGTGGGACACCCTCGTGTACACACTCACAACCGAAGCTCACTATTCCCGACTGGATCCACCGGAGTCGCCCTGTAGAGAGAACACCTGAGCTGTAGGAAGAATTTTTAGATCTCCTGAGCTGTAGGAAGAATTTTCAGATGAAGAGCAAGGGAAGCAAGTTGTCTAAAACATAGGCTACAGTAGATGTCGACACAGGATAGATAAAGAAACTTACTAGACAGAACAGCAGGACAGTCAGTGAACACGAGACAGTGTTTGTTTTCAGTGTTGAGGTGCTGGTGAAAGAGCTCCGTGTTTAGTGCTTATTTAAACGTTGAGAGGTTTGTAGATTTGTGATAAGATTTGTCACGAGGCCTTTAGAGAAACAACAGGTTTCAACAACAATCAGGAGTTTTAACTCATCTCTTATATTTTATTTTCATGTTTCTAATGTCATTAATATATTATTTATTAGTATTTATAAATGTGCATTAGTATTTATTAGTATGTATTTATTAATAATAATTATGAATAATCTGATTGGCGGGGTGTGATGTGACGTATCTCACTTAACACTGCAGCACTTTTTTGATATACTTATACAGCACTTATTGTAATTACACGAGTGTGTTTGCAGAGCACAATATTTTGTAGAACTTTGTATGAATGTAATTATTGTGTTGAAAAAAACTAGAAATTTCACAGAACTTCATGGACACGGGCACCATCCCTGCACACACACACACACACACACGACTTACAAAATTAACTCGTGTCGACGTTCGTTTGGTTGCAGGCTGGAGTTTCGTGAGCTGAGCCGCTTTTCACATGTAAAACGCCTCTCCACCATATATTCAGTTAAACAAGTTTTATAATTTGATAACTAATAAAAATATATTAGTTCATATAAATTGAAATCAGCTCGTTTACTTTTGTGTGAGCGGCTGATGTCACGGAGAGAAAGATGACTTGTTGATAACCGAACTTGAGCGTGATCTATTTCTGTTCTCTTGCGTTGTTTCTATGTATAAAACGTATATGCGTCGACCTGTTCTGGGACTGACAGTGTAAAAATGTCACAAAAGTGTTACAAAATGTGTATCTATCTATCTATCTAGATCTGGATCTCTGGTGGAAGCCCCTCAGCTGCTCTGCTTTTGACCAGCACACACACACACACACACACAGTAACCCGTGAGTGACGGACGCAGACGCTGATGAGGACGATAAAGCGGCAGGAGAAGCACCAGCAAACATCTCCTTTATTAACCCTTTCACTCTCCCGAGGCGGATCAGGGCGAGCAGACGCGGCCGAAGAACAGCACGCTGCGGGAGGGGTTGTGGCGGATGCAGAAGAGGAAGGGGTGGTCGGCACAGAAGCGCTCGGCCCGCATCAGACAGCGCGTCCTCATCACCGCAGCGCTGGCCGCCGCCGCCTCCGTGCCCTCCTCCGTCACCTCCACCACGGCCTTGTGCACCACCCTGGACAGCAGCAGGTCGTCCTGAGGAGACATGGCGGAGAAGTCGCAGCGCCGGGCGTCGAAGGCGTCCACCATGCCCAGGCCCAGCAGCAGCTTCTTCATGTCGTAGCTCTCCTCCAGGCGGAACCTGGGCAGAGACACCTCCACCTCCAGCAGGTCCATCATGTCCGGCCGCGTCCACTCGCGGAAGTTCTCGTGGGTCAGCGCCTCCTCCAGCTGCGGGCGGGGGCGGGGTCAGGGGTCAGGGAGGCGGGAGCGGGCGTGTCTCACCTTCAGCAGGCCGCCGGACTCGTCCTCCGCGGCGTTGGGCAGCAGGACCAGCATGCTCAGCTCCTTCCCCGCGTACGGCAGCTCCAGGATCTGACAGTTGACCTCGGGGATGAAGGCCAGGGGAAACCGGGCCTTCTGAAACATCATCTGCACGGGCTTGCTCCCACCCTGCCAGGAGAGCAGGCTCAGAGCGGCGCCGGCCACGGGCCTCACGGGCTCACCTGGCTCAGCCTGAAGGGCCGCTGCTGCGTCTGCTCCGCTCGGAAGCTCTTCTCCCAGCTGCCCTTGAAGTAGACGGCGTTCACCAGCACCAGCCGCGTCAGGCCGTCCACGTCGGCCTCTCCCAGCAGCTCCGGGATCATCTCTGTCTCACACACGCAAAGCTGAAGGAACCCGAGGAGCTTCCCGAGGTCGCTTCCGTCCTTCGGCTCCAGCGGCTCCTGGAGGAGGCCAGATCTTACCCGAGGTCTGCTTCTTCACCCAGGCGTTGATGTGGACACGAGCCGCCGCCGCCTGGTTCATGAAGTCCACGGCGTCCAGCTCCGCCTCGTACAGCCGCTTGGTCTCCTCGATGAATTTCTACAAAGCGGGAGACTGAGACGAGCCGCGCTGGAGGAGGTGGACGAGGAGCAGCGCGTCAGGACTCACCGGGACAAACTGGTAGGACTGTTCCGCGTACAGACGGTTGGCCAGGCTCAGCGTGTGAGGTGCTCCGGCCTTCGTCAGCTCCTTCATCAGAGCGCCGAAAGCCGAGTGAAGCTCACCTTCATCTGTGAGGACCTGGAGAGCCTGAGACAAACACTCCCGAGTTAACCCCTTAAATCTAACACACTGAATAAACCCTAATCTAACCCGCTGAGTTAACCCCTTAAATCTAACACACTGAATAAACCCTAATCTAACCCGCTGGTCTCAGTCTAGTTTTTGCTTGATCAAGGAAGGAACAGAACGAGTTTGTCCTCCAGTCACACACTCCACACGACTGGAATGAAGGCGTGACACCTGATCTTTATTGTTGTATACTTTTATATCTATTTTTGTTGGGCAAATTAAAAATGAAACAGCATGAGGTTCTTCATTCAAGTACTCAAATCCTCACACTCTAATGATACCTCTCAAAGCACGCGCACACACACACACACTTCCTCTTGATTGTGCAGAACAAGGCGCACACACACACAGACACACACACACACACACACACACCCTCTTGATCGTGCAGAACAAGGCAAACACACACACACACACACACACACACGCGACCTTTGAGTCTGGCCGTCTGAACCCTCAGCTATCATCACCCGTCCGAGATGACTGGAGACGTGACGTCACTGTGGGCGTGTCCTCACCTGAGCCATCTGCGCCGCGGTGTCGCCCGCCGCCCCGAGCGAGAGCATGCGCAGAGCCGCGGACAGTCCGAGCGGCGAGTAGAAGGCGTTGGCCGTGGCGTCAGTGGCGCGGATCTGGCCGAACAGAGCGAGGGAGAAGCGCGCGTGCGCCGCGGACAGAGCCTCCATCACGACACTGGACACAGGTCACGCGGCGCGTCAGTCACGTGCCTGTGACGCGACGCGACATACACGAGTAACACTTCCTCAGGTGCGACTTTCCTGCTCGGCGCTGTTAAGACATAGTTGACGGAGTAACGAGTTTAAAAACCTCAAGAGAAATATAAAGTACCGGCTTGTCGATTCGCTCGGGTGCTGTAGGTCAGGAGAAGGAGACGCGTCTCACAAGCTGCTGCTGCTGCTGCTGCTGCTGCTGATGATGATGATCTTCCGGCGAAGTTTCACAATCACTATCAGAAACTGAAGAGGTGTTTCAGACACGCCCTCTCGCGCACGCGCACAGCACAAACAAACGAGAGCGCGGTGACGCGTACGCGTGCCTTCAAAACACACATTACGGTTTGTTCACAACAGTTGTGCGTATTTGTATAACTTTTTTACATTTTTGTATAACTTAATATTTGTTTCACAACAAAGGGGCGTGGCAATAACGAATGAATCGGCACTGACGTCACGGTCGGGCGCGATGCATGCACGCGCTTGTGTGGCGGTCACGCGCAACAGCAGCAGCAGCAGGCGCGATGGCGGCGGCGCGTCTCTTATCTGTCGCTTCCCGGTGGATTGTGAGGAGAAACGTCCAGTTCGGGGTGAGAAAGCGGCGCGTGAATGTCCGTCCTCCAGCAGGTGGTGACGCGCGCGCGCGTGTGTGTGTGTCAGGCCGGAGCCGCGTCAGTGTTGTTGACTTCGCTCCTCGTTCACCGGAGACTCCGTGTTCTCCCGGCAGCCTCAGCGCTGGACTCAGGTGGACACGGCACCCTCTGACCCGGAAGCGACTCCCGCGGCTGATTCTCGTCTCTCTCTCCAGGCGAAGCGGTTCTAGAGCAGGCGGACTATCTGTACAGCTGCGGGGACACGGAGAGACTCTTCCAGCTCCTGCTGCGCTACAGTGAGAGGTGAGGCGCGTGCGCGGTGGTCAGGGGTCAGGTGAGGCGCGTGCGCGGTGGTCAGGGGTCAGGTGAGGCGCGTGCACGGTGGCGGCGGGGGTCAGGTGAGGTCAGCTGGTCAGTTCTGTGCTCTTCTCCGCGGGCAGTGATGACGCAGAGTTCCTGTGGAGACTGGCTCGGGCGTGTCGGGACCGGGCGCTGCTGTCCAGCACTGGTGCGGAGCTGAAGAAGGAGCTGGTGTACCAGGCCCACCAGTACGCCAGCAGAGCTCTGGAGAAGAGCCCGTCGTGTTCCGCCGCGCACAAGGTAAAGGAGCTTCTGTGCGCCGCTGATCTTCAGCCTCGTCCTCCTCTCGTCTGCAGTGGTTCGCCATTTGCCTCAGCGACGTCGGCGATTACGAAGGAATCAAAGTAAAAATCGGAAACGCGTACGTGATCAGGGAACATCTGGAGGTGAGACGCCGCCGCCCGGCAGACAGCGTGTCCCTGATCCAGGCGTGTTCTTCTCCTCAGCGCGCCATTCAACTCAACCCCGCAGACGCCACCGCCATCCACATCCTGGGCTACTGGTGAGTGTGTGTGTGAGTGTGTGCGTGCGTGCTGAGTTCTGCTGTTCTGGCAGGTGCTTTACGTGTGTGTGTGTGTGTGTGTGTGTGTGTGTGTATGTGCGCTGAGTTCTGCTGTTCTGGCAGGTGTTTTGCGTGTGTGTGTGTGCGCTGAGTTCTGCTGTTCTGGCAGGTGTTTTGTGTGTGAGTGTGAGTATGTGTGCTGAGTTCTGCTGTTCTCTCAGGTGCTTTGCGTGTGTGTGCGTGCGTGAGTATGTGTGCTGAGTTCTGCTGTTCTGGCAGGTGCTTTACGTGTGTGTGTGTGCGTGCGTGCGGAGTTCTGCTGTTCTCTCAGGTGCTTTGCGTGTGTGTGTGTGCGTGCGTGTGTGTGTGTGCTGAGTTCTGCTGTTCCGGCAGGTGCTTTGCGTTTGCAGAGTTGCCGTGGTACCAGAGGAAGGTGGCGGCCGTGATCTTCGCGTCTCCTCCGACGGCCACGTATGACGAGGTGGGTTCCGCGCTCCTCCAGACGCCGCCGCCGCTCACGCCTCTCTCCTTCAGGCTTTGGCTTTCTTCCTGAGAGCTGAAGAAGGTGAGTCACTTCCTGTCCTCGCTGGATCAGACGCTCACCGGGTTTGTTTCTCAGTGGAGCCGAACTTCTACAGCAAGAACCTGCTGATGCTGGGCAGGACGTACCTGATGCTGCGCGAGGGCGAGCGAGCGGCTCTGTGGCTCACGCGCGCACGAGACCATCCCGCCGTCACCGAGGAGGACAAGCAGGTGGGCGTGGTCAGTGCTCTGGTCTCACACGCCTCACGCCCGCTGCCGTCCTCACAGGTTCAGAAGGAGGCGCTGGATCTCCTGCAGAAGCTCGGCTGAGCCGCGGACACCGCGCGGCTTTCATTACGGATAATAAAGAGTTTGTCACCAGCCGTTTATTTTCTTATGAAACCGCGTCGTGAGGCGGATGAAGATATGTGAAGCAAGCGCTGGAGAAGCTCTACACTCGCTCGGACCGCTCTATAAAACTAGAGCTGGCATTGAAACTGGCAAAGCGCTGGTCACTCCTGACCGAAGCCCTCCGTCTCCTCGATGGCGAACAGCAGCTTCTCCTTCAGCTGCTCGAAGCTCTTGTAGGGCGGCAGGTCCAGGCGGTTGAAGCTGCAGGAGGAGACGGGTGAGACGGAGCGGCGCCGGGACACTCGCCCTCACACTCACCAGGTGTGGCTCCTGGGCAGCCACGTCTCCTTCCCCACCTTCTCGATGCAGAACTTCTGCGGCCCGTTGCTTCCTGCGGGAGTGAAGGTGAGGCGGTGGCGTGGGGACCGGGGCGGGCGGGACACTCACCCATCAGCTCGGCGAAGCCGCCCAGGGGCAGCCGGCACGTGCCCGTCACAAACTGCATCAGACGGAGACGGACCTCGTTGTCCACTTCCTTCACCAGCTGCGACACACACACACACACACACACACACACGCGCGCTTCACCAACCACGGCAGAACCACCTCAGAGATGTTCCTCTCACCTGCCAGAACCATATGATCTGTTTGCTGTTCCGCGTGTAGTGACGATACACCGTGTTCCTCTGCCAGTCCTGAAGATCCACCTCCTGCATCCCACACAGCATCACCTGCGCACACACACACACACGGGACGTCGNCCACCTCCTGCATCCCACACAGCATCACCTGCGCACACACACACACACACACACAGGACGTCGTGGTCAGAAAGCGTCTAACTGTGAGGACCGTGAGCTCAATGACGCACCTCCAGCTCCTTCTCGTCAAAGTACTGCAGCCACTGCAGAGGCACCACCTCATTGAAGCCGTCCAGGAAAGCTTTAGTCTGACTCTCCACACCGCGAGAAAAACGCCACTCTGCCATCAATCTACGGTAGATAGTCCGAGCAGACAATNGTACTGCAGCCACTGCAGAGGCACCACCTCATTGAAGCCGTCCAGGAAAGCTTTAGTCTGACTCTCCACACCGCGAGAAAAACGCCACTCTGCCATCAATCTACGGTAGATAGTCCGAGCAGACAATCAGAGAGTAGAGCAGACGGTAAGAGAGAGAGTCAGAGCAGATGCTAGAGCAGACAGACAGTAAGAGAGAGAGTCAGAGCAGACGTTAGAGCAGACAGACAGTAAGAGAGAGAGTCAGAGCAGACGCTAGAGCAGACGGACAGTAACAGAGAGTCAGAGCAGACGGACAGTAACAGAGATTACCCGATGTATTCCTCCTTGTTCTCCTCCGTCACCATGATCTCTGCACCATCGGCCTTCAGGTCGTGAGATGTGATTTTGCCCAGAATCTCCATGTCAACAGTGAAGAACATCTCCAGGCCACACTCAGCAATGTTGTTGTCCCTGTGATCACAAGATCCACTGAAATAACCTCCACGCTACACGTTAAACTATGTGTTTAGCAAACAATACAACGATGTTTGATTTTAATATTTAGTTTTACTTGTTAGGAAAGAGTATAACACTGGCATTAGCACCAGAGCAGTGAGATGTAGATGACTAGCAGACCTGATCCAGATCAGAGAGTTGTAAAACTCGGGGTCGATGGTCTCCAGGTCCTTCAGCAGCAGCTTCTTGTTTAACATTCGCTTGTAGAACGGCAGCGAGAAGCCCGTGTCAATGAACTTGCCGTGGAACAGAGCCTGAAACACACACACACACACACACACACACTCAGAGACCCTCTGCTGGACACGTCTGCGCTCAGATCATGTGCTGATATGATTCCGACAGATATAATTTCTTGAAAAGTGTAGAGAGACAGACAGGAGAGAGAGAGAGAGAGACAGAGAGAGAGAGAAACTGAAAAATCATAACTGAGAGAGAGAGAGAGAGAGAGACAGACAAAGAGAGAGAAACTGAAAGATCATAACTGAGAGAGAGAGAGACGGATGTTTCTGTTTAGTGTGTGTGTGTCTTGCCATTGCGATGAAGCGTCCGATGAAGCAGAAGTAGGAGAGGTGGTCGGGGTTGATGGTGGACGCCGGGTTGATCTGCAGACAGTAGTTGCTCTTCCCGGCGTATTCAAACAGACAGTACATGGGGTTCAGCACCTCGTGAGACAGGAGGAAGAACCACTCCCTGAAACACACACACACACACACACACACACACACAGCTCAGACGCGCCACCGTGTGTATGTGTGTGTGTGTGTCGTTACCGTGCGAGACCTCCGTAGTCGAGCCCCTCTTCTCCTCTAAAGATCACGTACAGGCGTCTTCTCAAGTCGTACGGCTTGAAGTTCATGATCTGCACAAACACACACACACACACGTCTCAGATTAACCCTCGTGTGTGTTAGGGTGAAACAGAGAGTGAGAGAGACAGAGAGTGAGAAAGAGAGTGAGTGAGATACAGAGTGAGAGAGAGAGAAAGAGATAGAGAGACAGAGAGAGAGTGAGATA
>SOMO01001565.1:17312-27399 GCA_028128575.1 Paedocypris carbunculus
TCTCTCTCTCTCTCTCTCAGTCTTTTCCTTGCTCTCTCTGTGATTAACATGGAGTATTGTGAAGCTGTTGGTTGTTTGACTCGTGACTTTATCTGTGTAAGTCCAGGCCATGTTAATCTCTGTCGCCTCGTCTTCTCCTCCGCATCCCGGGCATCTTCAGAGAAGCCATTAAAACTCCTGGACACGGGCAAAGTGTTTTAGTGACACTTCCCACCGTTGCGAGGCCAAATATTATTACAAAAAAAGAAGACGAGGAAAAAAATGTTCACAGTTATTTGAATTTGATGAGCTGAGCTATGCTAATGATTAGCCTCTGGTCTCTCGCGGTTTCCAGGTAACCGCTCATCTAAATTGGTTTTCGGAGATGGTCCTCGTCCTTCATCACTGGGTTCTCTACTGCACGACAATGCTTTTCTTTTGATGCTTTTCACTGTTCGGATGAGTTTTGTGGTTCATTGTGAAGTGTCGGATAAAAATTACAAACTACAATCGTGGCTTTTGCCTCACAGCCAATGGGTTTCTCCGGTTTGTCATCTAGCTCTGGGATTGGTTGACCTTCGGGTCCAGAGTTGCTGGGATTGGCGTCCTCGTGACCCAGAAATGGAAAAGAGGTTTGGGAAAAGGATGGATGAGAGAGACAAATCCAACTCGCCCTGTTGATCAAACCCTCTTACCTCGCGTTGCACGTCATTCGCTGCCACCCTACGTTTTTTGTGCAGTGCGACGTGCTCGGCGGCGCCACCGCTGGTTTGTTTTGAATGATGTTATTAGCGTCGGGTAAATGGGAACATGGAGCCCAAATTAGTGCGGTTTCATCACCCTCTCCCAGGTTGTCCTCCGGCTGTCTGAGCGAAAGGCAGGATTGGGAGATGAGAGGAAAAGGAAAGCGACGAGGCTTTCAGGGAGGCATCCTAATGCAGAAGAAGAGGAAATATATCTGCTTTCACTCTGGTTCATGAGGACGAATACGTTTCTGACAATTAGGGTGATTTGCTGGCGGTACCGTAAGTTCCAGATAGTAGTTCGGCGGCGAGCGCTTTCCCCTAACCGTGTTTAAACGATTTATGGCGATTGATGGTGTCATCATTCTCTCTCAGTAATTCTGACACGGCTTTCTCTCGGCGCCGGTCTCGTTGGAATACTGCCTCCTGTTTTCCCCGCGTCTTGCCATTGGCACCGAGCGCGCGTATGCAAATGGAGTGATAACACACACTTTCATCTCATTCTCACGTCAATCAGCAGTCAGAACATGACGAGACCGCAGACGACAGTCGCTTGAACCCTCTGAGCTCGGGAGCCAAACTCAGTGCTTTCCTTCTAATTTATTCTTTTTTTTGTTTGTCAGATGCCAGAAAACCACAATAAATGCCACCGTTGTCATTCATACACTATATCAATAGGACACGTTTAACATGAACCATGTAAAAATAGAGAAATAAATAGAGAAGTTTCAGATGAGGGTCCACCGTTCGTCTGACTTGGGGTACAGTTTCAGATCTTCGGAGTTGGAATATATATATATAACACATTTATTTATATACTTATATTTATTCTTCTATAAAGGATTTAAGGTATATGACAGTTCGGTACAATTAATAGCTTGTGTCATTTTACAGACCCGTCTCTCTCTCTCGCTCGTTCGCTCCTGGTTCTTTAGATTAACCAGGTGTCCGATTCTCTGTCCGAGCCCGACAGGCCGGTCAAGGAGCTTGTCGCCATGACAACTGAAGAGTTCCTCCACTTCAAGTTTCATCCTCGCTTGGCGACGCCCATCAGTGCGTGACAGTGCAAGTCTCCTGCAGTCAGAGCCAGAATTCCCGGTTCCTTTGACGTTCTGCGGTTTGGCTTCGACATTAAGGATCGGTTGTGAAATATAAGCGGTGGTCAGCGAGCTGTGTCAGACCAGGTTCTGTTGTCAGGCGTCCCGTGGCTCAGTCAGTAGAGTGAGGTTGGGTGGGTTTGATTCGCCCTTTTCCCTTCGAGTGTCTGGTCAATTCCCAGATTTAGGAATTGTAAGTGTGGAGTTGTTGCGGGTTAGTGACGGTTGGTAATATTGCTGAGAGAAAGTGATAACGATGGGGTGAGAGAGGAGGTTAAAGAGAGAGCAAGCTGAGAAAAACCTTCCGCAAACTGGGTGCGAATAAATAAAATCGTCGATGAAAGGTGAACTATCACAACGGGAATCATAACCACAAGTTTCACGCTCCCAGACTGTGTAAAGTACTTGAGTACACTTTAGGAACTTTTGTAAATATTGTAACAATTTTTTTACTTATTAGTATTTTTTGCTACTTTGTACTTGTGCTGAGTACCAAAAATATAAGCAACTTTTAAATTCACGCAGTCCCAATAAATTCACGCAATCAATAAAGTACAAGTACTAATACAAGTACAAATACTATGCTCAGTGTTTCAATGTCTAAAGAATTTTTTTCAGTTTCTTTACGCATTTTTATTTGATAGTCAATTATTATGCATGCATGCAATGTATTATAATTATGTATACATATATTGTATATTTGCAAAATTTACAAAGATTCCTAAAGTGTACTCAAGTACTTTACACCGCTAGCGCACAAAAGAAGCAGTTTTTTAAAAGAGCAATATTTTCGATCAAATATATTTTAGTGGGCTGCATGTAATGTAATTGTCTTTTAACCGTATAGGAAAACGCCGTAATTCCTTAAGGCATTAACCCTGAAACGCAGTGCAGCACAACCGTGAACATTTATCGCAAGCCAATTGGCGAGTCACTCGGCGATAAAATGGAGGAATGCTCGAAATAAAGCAGCGACTTGTTTGAATGAAGCCAGATTGTTCTCTTTGAAAGAAAAAACCCGGGATCTCGCTCGCTCGCTCTCTCTCTCTGTCTGTGTGTGTGTGTGTGGTGTAGTTAAGCTGCAGGAGATTAGGAAGCTCAGGCCGGACCAGCACCGGAGGGAGAAGCGAGCAGAGAGCTGTGAGCCCCAGCGCTCGGTTCACCAGCAGGGCACGGCCGACACGCAGCGCTGCCTAAAGCCTGCAGACAGACGCCGCTTTCTGATTCTCACGTGTCTGAGCCGAGACTTACACCCTGACAGAGGCAGCAAGGCTGGACAAACATGTTTGGGAAGCAGAAAGAGGCGGATCAAAGACTCCCAGTGTGAGACATTGTAACACCGGAGCAACCTTGAGGGCAGCGGGGGTCTTTCTCCTTGCCTGTACCAGACCTTGCGGGGTCCAATTTTAGCGCTCTACAAGCTCGTTTGTATGAGGATGATAAACGGTCATAATTTGCCATTGTGTGTTGGACTTCCCAAGAGTGACACATTCTATAGTATTTTTACTATTTTTCAGTATGAAAGTTGGACTTTGTGTCCGAGAGGTTGCCGGTTCAAATCCCCCCTACAGCTGTGTCTGCAACTGAGTGTCCTTGGGCATGAGTGTCCCACTGCTCTGCTTCGAATGGATTAAACGCAAAGACAAATTTCCCCATTGAGGGATTAATAAAGTTTCAATTATTTGTATTCATATAATGGGAGAGCGTATCATAACGAGAAAAGAGATTTCTGTCTTCACAACTGAAAACATTGCGTGGAAACCCACAGGGAGAGATTCATCATTGGGAAATTAACTACAGGCAAAGAGGGGTTTTTTTTTTCATGGGCTTGTGGAAACTTCTTCCCCCAACCCTCTTGGTGAGACGCCACTTTGATGTTCCATATTGTGCTTTTATGTTACTCTATTTAGCATCCTGAGTTTGTTTTCCAGTCCCGCTTTTTTCCTGTTTCCCTTTTTTCTCTCCGTCCCTTTCTCATCTGACGCTCTCCTGCTCTCGTTTTCTTTGCATGTGTCACCGTGTTCCCAGCATAACCTCTTCTCTACCCACATCTTCATTTCTCTCTCTCACTCAGTGCAGATGTCTGTTAGGTCTTCCGACTGTTATCACAATCAATAATCAGTGAGTTCATCAGCTTGCGTTCTTTTATGATACTGGCAGAGGAACCTACAGAAACCTTCACGACCCTGCAACGCGACACAATGGCGTACTATGGATTCGATAGCTCTACGTTTGTGTGCACTTTCCTATGGTGTGTTGTGTTCTTATATGGCGGGAAGCTTGTTTTTTATGCCAAATCGAGTTGTTTCTTTTCCTGTTGTTTTATGACTATATTTTGTAGTGTGCTTTGTAGACGGGTGGAAATGATACGGATTTCTACATTGATATATTATTACGTAGGCTTTCGTCTGAACTCTGCATAGTAGTCGGACCTGCATAGGTGTGTTCTTGTGAAAACGAGTGTCACTGAGCACTGGTGAGCGTGACCAATCAGGGACTGGCGTTGACTTGGAGGAGCTTTCCACAAACCAGTGGTCCTCCGGGCCTTGTCGTTTAGACTTTGCATATATGTGTTTTTACAGGTCACATTTGCCAGGTCGTTTAAGAGCTTCTTCAAGACAACAACTCCAGCACGTAATACTGTACATTCAGCTTGAAAGATCTCCTGTGATTGCTACAGGCCACAGCAGAGAGTGTTCGGGTCATGAGGAGGCGTTTTCAACATCTGACCAATAAGAGTCATTCAAGGGCCAATGTTCCCGCCCCTAGATTAGCATCTCCACTTATTCACGTCCTTCTCTCGCTCCACACCCCTCCCCCATTCCCTCCCACAGGTCTATCCTGAGGGCAGGTAGGGCATCTCGTTGTGATAGTTGTAGTCCGGGCAAACCTTCTGCACCAGTCTGTAGTCTGTGCTGTAGAATGAAATGTAGATGCAAATGACTTTAAAGGGTTTGGAGCAGATCCAGGAGACGTGGCTCTGCGTCTGCTCCTGAAAGCAGGTCTTCGAGGGGTCGTAGTTGCACAGTGAGGTGCGTTTGCTGCGGTCCACCTTCTCGTAGTCCACGCGGCAGTTGAAGATCTTCGAGTCTTTGGGGTAAACCACGCTCTGCCGTTCCAAGTCAAACTCCACAGCCTTCACTGGAGGAACCAGGCTGACCGAGATGTTTCCTTGGCCAGTCGAGTTGTGACGAAAGTAGACGCTGAAGGTCCCGTTGCCGTGGTCCACGATCTTGCCCGTGATGAGGAGGTTGAGGCGCACGGTCTTGATGTTGGAGTAGAAGTCGCCCCATCCGAACATCTTTTTAAACTTGCCCGTTTTCACAATCGGAGGCCGGCGCTTGACTCGAGCGTTGCCCGATGCGTCTGCCTCCGGTTTGAGGAGGTCGCTCCCAAGCATTTCCCAAAACTCCTGCTTGGAAAAGGGCACCGGCGAGCGATAGGGCAGCTCCATCGCCGACGTGTTGGCAGCGTGGCCGCGGCTGTGCATCACCCATCGACTCAAGGGGGAAACCGAGCCTTGACTTCCCATAACTCCCAAAGTCTTAGAGGAGTCGGCAGGGGAGGAGGACTTTGACGTAGACGAGGGGAAGGAAGAAGGCGAGGAGAAGGTGTCTTCCTGTCCTAGAGCCAGCTGGAGGAAAGAAAACAAAGACAATAATCTGCTGGTGAAAGCTTATTAAAAGATGAAAAGTTTGACAGTGCAGTGGAGGGGATGTTACGCAGACAGTCTGAAGCTCGATTTGCATTTCCTAAAGGAAACGGGTTCAAGTTTTTTTTTGTGAGTTTCGGGCTTTACTTTTGCTCAGATGTTGTACAACAACACGGAGCTTTCAACTTGCTGTGATCCACATTGGAAGTGGAGCAATCTAAATTAAACTAACTACACACACACACACACAGACACACAAAACTGGAATGTGCATAAAATGTAGTGCAGCTCAATTGAATCTGACAAGTTTTAGATCGGGGAATCGAAGCAAGAAAGCAGTGGTGGTGCCCGAGCTGGAGTCAACGTTATCCCTGACACCTCGATATCTCCAGATCACATTAGACTCCAGTCAACAGAAATTCATCTTCGCGCTCTGACCTGTCCTCACTTCCAGTTTCATTAGATTGCTTCGGTTATTGCATAGGAATGATTTGATCCCTTTATAGTTTGTCTTTTTTGCCAGAGATTCCCATGAGTCCCAGACCTAATTTGACTGTGAGACAGACAGGTGTATCCGTAGCATTTAAACCGCTTCAAAGCTCCTCAGATTTACCTTATATTATCAATATTACTTATAGATGTTGCCTGCCGAGAGAAAACGGGGTGAAGTCGGGGAAGGATGTTTACTCGTAGATATTGGATTTTAATCATTCTTCGTGTTTGCGAGAGATGGAGGTGGATGAGAAGCCTCTCTATGTGGGCAACTGGATGGGCGAAGAGCTTTAGAGTGGATGAAGCTTGTAATTTCGAGATGGTAATGATGTCTTTGCAACACCTCAGGCACCTCAAATAATCCAACCGAAGCTTGCATCCCTTCCTCAAACAGTGGTGGAGATCATGTATGTTGTGACGTGTGTGTTCTGGAGAACATTGACGCTGTGATGTATTGTTTATCTGATCAGCTGTAAATTCTGTTTGGTCTGTTGGTCTAAGCCGTGGGACTGAGCTGCATTCGTTGATGAATTCATCAGATGGTCTGGTTCAAAGCTGCAAGCTCCTAACGTTTCTCAAGGAATTCCTGAGAAGCTCTTTGACTTCTGCCCAATACACGGAACAAAAAACTGAAGAACAGAAAAAAAAAAAAAACGTTTTTTTTTCCAAGACATTTTTTGTGATCACTTTCAGGTGTTCGTTGTATATATATATTAACCGATCGTCATAGACAAACATTATTTTCATTTTACGATCTTGGTTTTCACATTCAGCTCTTTCAGGTTTTCACCAAGCCAATACATCTGGGCCATTAAAATAAACGTTTTAGTATATTTATAAGAAAGCAAAAATGTAAAAAAAAAAATAATTATAAAAAAAAAAAAAACGTAAAAAAAATATTGTTTTCACTCATTGCACCGGTTGCTAAACGACACTATTCTTATCACAAGCAATACAATATTTGTTACTGTTTGAACAGACCGTCATAGACAAACGTTATTTTCGTTTTTACATTCTGCTCAATCGGGGTTTCACCAAGCCAATACGATTGGGCCATTTTATTAAAAAAAAAAAAAATGTTAAAAATGTTGAAGAAAGAACAAATGTACGTGAACAGAAGGACAAGTTGTGTTGGTTTACCAAAATTTTTAGTGTTGTTGATTGAAAAAAAAAACTTGATGAAAAAGGGTTTCTCTAGTGCGAACCAGATTCACCAGTTCAACGCAGAATTGCACCAGTTGCTAAAACACACGGTTCATAACGCAAGCGATACAATTACTGTTTACAATTAGTGTTACTGCTTGAACCCGACGTTCTTTTACAAACTTGGTTTTCACATTCAGCTCCATCGGGGTTTTCACCAAGGCAATACAATCGGGCCGTTTCAGTTTCAGAAAAAAATTTATAGTATATTCATAAAAAAGAAACAACAAGCACAGTAATGCCGGTCAAACCAAACGCTTTGTTTTTCGGAATCAACTCCCCATTTTTCATGAATGAGTTTGAGTTTATCCCAGCCAGAGCTTCCACTGTGTATGCATGCAGTCATCGTCTGTGTTTGAGGATTCTGCTTGTCTTTGTGTGTGTGTGTATGTGTGTGTGTGTGTGTGTGTGTGTGTGTGTGTGTGAAAGCCAGACGACACCAGCATGTATATTCAGGCCTATTCCCGCTGTCACTGCCATCGCTGGCTCGGAGCTTAAGGAACTCTCTCTTCCATAATGCATGTCGGCCCGTCTCAACCCTGATCCTTCAGCCCACTCCGATGCTTCACGCCCATCTCATCTCGGCTTATTCCGACTTAATCAGGCTTACTCATGCCTGATGCTCATTTTACTTTACTTTAAGTGTCTATCTCCAATCTCGATAAGACGGACTCTGTTTCATGCGGTAGAGATTAGCGTGCCACGCTCTGGCTAATTCAGTCTCTTGTAGTCCTGTACGTTCTTATTCCCCCCGTTGGCCCAGTCGCTTTTTCTCGGCCTTCTTTCGTGCCTCTTTAAACTCGCTGCGTTTGAACATTTGAGGTGTGGGTTTGTCGAGCAGGGGGATTATTATCTCGTCTTATTACCGTCGCCTGAATTATTCCACGTTAGTTGACTGATAATCTGCTTTCCAGATATGGAGGACGGATTTTGCGATTTTGCCTAATTGGAGAAATAAATATTAAATTATTGTTTTCTCTTTTCATTTTGCTTTAATGACACTTACTTAAATACTGTATATAAGTTGCTCTTTACTTCTTCGGCAAACTTTGAACGTGACATTTATTTCGTTAACAGTTCACTGTTTCGTTAAAATGTAGTTTTAGAATCTTATATAAAGGTAGTTCAATAAAAAAAGGTAGTTCAATAGAATCTTATATAAAGATGTTCAATAAAAGATGTACATTCCGTTTCAGTATTATACACTCTGTCACAGGCAAAGTGTGAAATTCCTTAGACGGTCTGGCTTTCTTTGTAAACGTTGTTTAAAAAGCCCAATTAAAATGTCGGTTTGGAAAGACATTTAATGACGAAACGTCTAAAAANGGAAAAAAAAAACGAAGAAATTAAAAAAAATCAAAAAACACGTAAATGTGAAGAATTTTAGTTTGATTACTACAAAAGGACGTTTGATATATTTGCCACTAATCTGATTCCATAAGAATCATGACCTTCTTTATTCCATCGAGTCCAGCCTCCGTGTCCACTGGGTTTGCTGATCTCACTGGGTTCTTTCAGTTCATCTGGTTAAATCAAACGACGGAGAAACTCGTAGCCATCACCTCGTCTGCCTCGTCCCTCTGCTGAATGACGCAATGCTGTTTTCACCGGCTAAAAGCTTTGTTCTTCATCCCATCTTCCTCGGAGGAGTAAACACTCCAGTCGGATACTCTTCCGATTATTCTGAACCTGGGTAATATTGACGTTTCTAAATAAAGCAACGTCCGATACAGCTAAACACCCTGTGCAACCTTTATTTCCAGGAGGAATTGAGAGATTTAATTCTCTTTCTCTTCGTCTCCCGCGCTTGTTTGTCCTCCGTGTCGACTCGGCGACTCTGGAGAAGCCCCTCAGTCCCAGATTAATAATGAGCAAAAGTATAAAAAAAGAAGCCAGTAGACGTATCGATTTTAATCAGTGAATCATTTCGGAGCTGGGATGAATATGAAGCAGGTTGACGAGGTCGGAGGATCTTTCTCTCCTCCGTTTTCGTGTTGGCGTCTTGTCTCCAGCTCGGGTTTCATCCCGACCGTCTCTGGTTCTCGCGGTTTGCGCCGATATGTTTAGACTTGGTTGACTTCTCACATCGATCCACTGACACGCCTGATGCTCTCCACAATCTCGAGCAGAAAGGAGTCGCGTCAATTAACGAAAAATTCTCTGCGATTGATTGGTTGACTCTAAAGTGGTCCTGATGAGACCTGCTGACGCGGTTCTCGAGGTAGAAGCCGTTTGAAATTTCGAGTCCTGGTTAGAAATAAGCACTTTNCCGAGATGTTTCCTTGGCCAGTCGAGTTGTGACGAAAGTAGACGCTGAAGGTCCCGTTGCCGTGGTCCACGATCTTGCCCGTGATGAGGAGGTTGAGGCGCACGGTCTTGATGTTGGAGTAGAAGTCGCCCCATCCGAACATCTTTTTAAACTTGCCCGTTTTCACAATCGGAGGCCGGCGCTTGACTCGAGCGTTGCCCGATGCGTCTGCGTCCGGTTTGAGGAGGTCGCTCCCAAGCATTTCCCAAAACTCCTGCTTGGAAAAGGGCACCGGCGAGCGATAGGGCAGCTCCATCGCCGACGTGTTGGCAGCGTGACCGCGGCTGTGCATCACCCATCGACTCAAGGGNTTTCACAATCGGAGGCCGGCGCTTGACTCGAGCGTTGCCCGATGCGTCTGCGTCCGGTTTGAGGAGGTCGCTCCCAAGCATTTCCCAAAACTCCTGCTTGGAAAAGGGCACCGGCGAGCGATAGGGCAGCTCCATCGCCGACGTGTTGGCAGCGTGACCGCGGCTGTGCATCACCCATCGACTCAAGGGCGAAACCGAGCCTTGACTTCCCATAACTCCCAAAGTCTTAGAGGAGTCGGCAGGGGAGGAGGACTTTGACGTAGACGAGGGGAAGGAAGAAGGCGAGGAGAAGGTGTCTTCCT